>JARGYO010001190.1:120000-190271 GCA_029206835.1 Rana muscosa | reverse complement strand
CTCGCTCTCCCCTCTCTCTCCCCCTCTCTCTCTTTTGTGCTCTCTCTCCCCTCTCTCTCTCACTCTCCCCCCGCTCTCTCCCCTCTCTCTCTCTCCCCACTCTCTCCCCCTCTCTCTCTCGCTCTCCCCCTCTCTCTCCCCCTCTCTCTCAGAAATGTTACATTGTATTCTCTCTTGGCTACAATAAGAGGAGGTCTCACCATTGCTGGTTACTCCTCATTGCCGGATTGTGTATGGCACCACCATAAAGCCCTGCCCCCCGCTTCTCACAAGGGTCCCCTATGGATGTCTGTGTGGTTTGATGGATTGGTAATCGGGGGGCGGTACGCATGCAATGCCACAAAAATAATACCCCATGCAACATTCATTGAGCGCGCTCCCAGTATGAAATCATGCATGCGGCACGCGGGTGTCAGGACGCGGCCATTTTGCTGCAGCGGCAAGAGATTGCGAAGTGTTAGCGTTCGGTGACTGATAGTGAATAGGGTGGAGCCGTGATCTGAACACCCAATCACGTGTGAGGAAATAGGACTTTTCTAGCACACGATTGGCCGCCCTCCTATACAGAGACCGCCGTGTACCCGCGCAGGGCTTCCCGCCATTCGCTCAGCGTCCCAGAGATACATTTTGTAACATTAGCAGAGCGGGCGGATTTCACCATCTAATTGAATTAGGACTCCTGGATGGCGCCGCCGTTTTCCCGCGGTCGTGTTGATTTAAGGCGTTGGGAATAAAACGCGGAATTGTCAGAGGAATGAAGGGCGGCTCAGTTTGTAGAAACGTTTGTCTCGTTTTCTCAGATTCGTATCTCTGTGAAAACAAACGTGACGAGCGCGTCTCCGCGGAAAGTTCAGATGTCGTCTTGTTCCCAAACTCCCCTCCCCCCCCCGGGAACGGTGCGCCACATGTCAGACACACTCCATGCAGATCTCGCTGGGGGGGGGTTACACCTGGGGCCCGACTCTGCAAGGCTGCAGCAATCCAACCACCTGGGAACCCGAAACGCGTTTATCCTACTAGACTTCAATGTAAGTGAATGTGACTTTCACTCCTTCTGTCAGAGAGTGAGGGGAATGTCTTGTCTTTGTAGGTCATTCTTCAATCGATGCACAAATACAAACCGCGGGTCCACGTCATCGTCCAGGACGCCAGGTTTAACCTGTCCCAGATCCAGTCCCTGCCGGCCGAAGGGGTGAAGACCTTCTCGTTCAAGGAGACGGAGTTCACCACGGTGACGGCCTATCAGAACCAGCAGGTGAGCCGCACAGAACCGCAATGTCAATCAGATCTTCTGTTCTGTACTACGCCACGGCTTATGTGTCCCGGATCACCGGCCGGAGTACAGCTAGTGTAAATACCCGGATCAGTCCTTGTATCAGCTTCCTCTGATGCCCAGCAGTGTGCTGCTCCAATCAGCAAGCTGTGGGTGTGGCTAAGCTGTATAGTCTCTGCTGCAGTGGTGCAGGAGCTGGCTGTGTTTTGTGGCAGGGGGGGTTCTGAATCACAAGACTGGCTGAACAGAATCACAAATCATTTGGTAGGTAAATAATGTTGTTTCATGTCTCACATATAAAATCAGCGCCCTGCAGAAAATGTACCATAAAAATGTCCAGCGTGCTGGAACAGTCCTGGTGCAGCAGTGACAACTGGAAGCCTCTGCGTCTCCTCTGCGTCATCCCTGTGTCTCCTCTGCATCACCTCTTCACCCCTGCATCACCTCTGCATCACCTCTGCCTCACCCCTGCATCTCCTCTGCGTCACTCCTGCGTCTCTGCATCTCCCCTGCATCTTCTCTGTGTCACTCCTGCGTCTCTGCGTCTCACCTGCATCTCCTCTGCGTCACTCCTGCGTCTCCCCTGCATCTCCTCTGCGTCACTCCTGCATCTCCTCTGCGTCACCCCTGCGTCTCCTCTGCGTCACTCCTGCGTCTCCTCTGCGTCACTCCTGTGTCTCCTCTGCGTCTCCCCTGCATCTCCTCTGCGTCACTCCTGCATCTCCTCTGCGTCATCCCTGTGTCTCCTCTGCATCACCTCGTCACCCCTGCATCACCTCTGCATCACCTCTGCGTCACCCCTGTGTCTCCTCTGCATCACCTCTGCGTCACCCCTGCATCTCCTCTGCGTCACTCCTGCGTCTCTGCGTCTCCCCGGCATCTCCTCTGCGTCACTCCTGCGTCTCTGCGTCTCCCCTGCATCTCCTCTGCGTCACTCCTGCATCTCCTCTGCGTCACCCCTGCGTCTCCTCTGCGTCACTCCTGCGTCTCTGCGTCTCCCCTGCATCTCCTCTGCGTCACCCCTGCATCTCCTCTGTGTCACCCCTGCATCTCCTCTGCGTCACTCCTGCGTCTCTGCGTCTCCCCTGCATCTCCTCTGCGTCACCCCTGCATCTCCTCTGTGTCACCCCTGCATCTCCTCTGCGTCACTCCTGCGTCTCTGCGTCTCCCCTGCATCTCCTCTGCGTCACTCCTGCATCTCCTCTGTGTCACCCCTGCGTCTCTGCGTCTCCCCTGCATCTCTTCTGCATCGCCCCTGCATCACCTCTGCGCATCTCCTCTGCGTCACCCCTGCGTCTCTGTGTCTCCCCTGCATCTCCTCTGCATCACCTCTGCATCACCCCTGCATCTCCTTTGCTTCACCTCTGCATCACCCCTGCATCACCCCTGCATCACCTCTGCGTCACCCCTGCATCTCCTCTGCGTCACTCCTGTGTCTCTGCGTCTCCCCTGCATCTCCTCTGCGTCACCCCTAAATCTCTGGGTCTCCCCTGCATCTCCTCTGCGTCACTCCTGCATCTCCTCTGCGTCACTCCTTTGCGTCACCTCTGCGTCACTCCTGCATCTCCTCTGCGTCACTGGAACAGTCCTGGTGCAGCAGTGACAACTGGAAGCCTCTGCGTCTCCTCTGCGTCATCCCTGTGTCTCCTCTGCATCACCTCTTCACCCCTGCATCACCTCTGCATCACCTCTGCCTCACCCCTGCATCTCCTCTGCATCACTCCTGCGTCTCTGCATCTCCCCTGCATCTTCTCTGTGTCACTCCTGCGTCTCTGCGTCTCACCTGCATCTCCTCTGCGTCACTCCTGCGTCTCCCCTGCATCTCCTCTGCGTCACTCCTGCATCTCCTCTGCGTCACCCCTGCGTCTCCTCTGCGTCACTCCTGCGTCTCCTCTGCGTCACTCCTGTGTCTCCTCTGCGTCTCCCCTGCATCTCCTCTGCGTCACTCCTGCATCTCCTCTGCGTCATCCCTGTGTCTCCTCTGCATCACCTCGTCACCCCTGCATCACCTCTGCATCACCTCTGCGTCACCCCTGTGTCTCCTCTGCATCACCTCTGCGTCACCCCTGCATCTCCTCTGCGTCACTCCTGCGTCTCTGCGTCTCCCCGGCATCTCCTCTGCGTCACTCCTGCGTCTCTGCGTCTCCCCTGCATCTCCTCTGCGTCACTCCTGCATCTCCTCTGCGTCACCCCTGCGTCTCCTCTGCGTCACTCCTGCGTCTCTGCGTCTCCCCTGCATCTCCTCTGCGTCACCCCTGCATCTCCTCTGTGTCACCCCTGCATCTCCTCTGCGTCAACCCTGCGTCTCTGCGTCTCCCCTGCATCTCCTCTGCGTCACCCCTGCATCTCCTCTGTGTCACCCCTGCATCTCCTCTGCGTCACTCCTGCGTCTCTGCGTCTCCCCTGCATCTCCTCTGCGTCACTCCTGCATCTCCTCTGTGTCACCCCTGCGTCTCTGCGTCTCCCCTGCATCTCTTCTGCATCACCCCTGCATCACCTCTGCGCATCTCCTCTGCGTCACCCCTGCGTCTCTGTGTCTCCCCTGCATCTCCTCTGCATCACCTCTGCATCACCCCTGCATCTCCTTTGCTTCACCTCTGCATCACCCCTGCATCACCCCTGCATCACCTCTGCGTCACCCCTGCATCTCCTCTGCGTCACTCCTGTGTCTCTGCGTCTCCCCTGCATCTCCTCTGCGTCACCCCTAAATCTCTGGGTCTCCCCTGCATCTCCTCTGCGTCACTCCTGCATCTCCTCTGCGTCACTCCTTTGCGTCACCTCTGCGTCACTCCTGCATCTCCTCTGCGTCACTCCTGCGTCTCCTCTGCGTCACTCCTGCATCTCCTCTGCGTCACTCCTGCATCTCCTCTGCGTCACCCCTGCATCTCCTCTGCGTCACTCCTGCATCTCCTCTGCGTCACTCCTGCATCTCCTCTGCTGCATCTCCTCTGCGTCACTCCTGCATCTCCTCTGTGTCACCCCTGCGTCTCTGCGTCTCCCCTGCATCTCTTCTGCATCACCCCTGCATCACCTCTGCGCATCTCCTCTGCGTCACCCCTGCGTCTCTGTGTCTCCCCTGCATCTCCTCTGCATCACCTCTGCATCACCCCTGCATCTCCTTTGCTTCACCTCTGCATCACCCCTGCATCACCCCTGCATCTCCTTTGCATCACCTCTGCGTCACCCCTGCATCTCCTCTGCGTCACTCCTGTGTCTCTGCGTCTCCCCTGCATCTCCTCTGCGTCACCCCTAAATCTCTGGGTCTCCCCTGCATCTCCTCTGCGTCACTCCTGCATCTCCTCTGCGTCACTCCTTTGCGTCACCTCTGCGTCACTCCTGCATCTCCTCTGCGTCACTCCTGCGTCTCCTCTGCGTCACTCCTGCATCTCCTCTGCGTCACTCCTGCATCTCCTCTGCGTCACCCCTGCATCTCCTCTGCGTCACTCCTGCATCTCCTCTGCGTCACTCCTGCATCTCCTCTGCGTCACTCCTGCATCTCCTCTGCGTCACCCCTGCATCTCCTCTGCGTCACTCCTGTGTCTCTGCGTCTCCCCTGCATCTCCTCTGCATCACCCCTGAGTCTCTGGGTCTCCCCTGCATCTCCTCTGCGTCACTCCTGCATCTCCTCTGCGTCACCCCTTTGCGTCACCTCTGCGTCACTCCTGCATCTCCTCTGCGTCACTCCTGCGTCTCTGCGTCTCCCCTGCATCTCCTCTGCGTCACTCCTGCATCTCCTCTGCATCACCCCTGCATCTCCTCTGCGTCACCTCTGCGTCACCCTTGCATCTCCTCTGTATCTCCTCTGCGCCACCCCTGCATCTCCTCTGCGTCACTCCTGTGTCTCTGCGTCTCCCCTGCATCTCCTCTGCGTCACTCCTGCATCTCCTCTGCATCACCCCTGCATCTTCTCTGCGTCACCTCTGTGTCACCCTTGCATCTCCTCTGTATGTCCTCTGCGCCACCCCTGCATCTCCTCTGCGTCACCCCTGCATCTCCTATGCATCACCTCTGCGTCACCCCTGCATCTCTTCTGCATCCCCTCTGCGCCACCCCTTCATCTCCTCTGCGTCACCTCTGCGTCACCCCTGCATCTCCTCTGCGTCACTCCTGCATCTCCTCTGCATCACCTCTGCATCACCCCTGCATCTCCTTCACTTCACATCTCCTCTGTGTCACTCATGCATCTCCTCTGCATCACCTCTGCGCCACCCCTTCATCTCCTCTGCGTCACCTCTGCGTCACCCCTGCATCTCCTCTGCGTCACTCCTGCATCTCCTCTGCGTCACTCCTGCATCTCCTCTGCGTCACGCTTGCATCTCCTCTGCATCACCCCTGCATCTCCTTTACGTCACCTCTGCCTCACCCCTGCATCTCCTCTGCGTCACTCCTGCGTCTCTGCGTCTCCCCTGCATCTCCACTGCGTCACCCCTGCGTCTCTGCGTCTCCTCTGCATCTCCTCTGCATCACCTCTGCGTCACCCCTTTGTGTCACCTCTGCGTCACTCCTGCATCTCCTCTGCGTCACCCCTGTGTCTCTGCGTCTCCCCTGCATCTCCTCTGCGTCACTCCTGCATCTCCTCTGCATCACCCCTGCATCTCCTCTGCGTCACCTCTGCGTCACCCCTGCATCTCCTCTGTATTTCCTCTGTGCCACCCCTGCATCTCCTCTGCGTCACCCCTGCATCTCCTCTGCATCACCTCTGCACCACCCCTGCATCTCCTCTGCGTCACCTCTGTGTCACCCCTGCATCTCCTCTGCATCACCTCTGCGCCACCCCTTCATCTCCTCTGCCTCACCTCTGCGTCACCCCTGCATCTCCTCTGCATCACCTCTGCGCCACCCCTTCATCTCCTCTGCGTCACCTCTGCGTCACCCCTGCATCTCCTCTGCGTCACTCCTGCATCTCCTCTGCGTCACTCCTGCATCTCCTCTGCGTCACGCTTGCATCTCCTCTGCATCACCCCTGCATCTCCTTTACGTCACCTCTGCCTCACCCCTGCATCTCCTCTGCGTCACTCCTGCGTCTCTGCGTCTCCCCTGCATCTCCACTGTGTCACCCCTGCGTCTCTGCGTCTCCTCTGCATCTCCTCTGCATCACCTCTGCGTCACCCCTTTGTGTCACCTCTGCGTCACTCCTGCATCTCCTCTGCGTCACCCCTGTGTCTCTGCGTCTCCCCTGCATCTCCTCTGCGTCACTCCTGCATCTCCTCTGCATCACCCCTGCATCTCCTCTGCGTCACCTCTGCGTCACCCCTGCATCTCCTCTGTATTTCCTCTGTGCCACCCCTGCATCTCCTCTGCGTCACCCCTGCATCTCCTCTGCATCACCTCTGCACCACCCCTGCATCTCCTCTGCGTCACCTCTGTGTCACCCCTGCATCTCCTCTGCATCACCTCTGCGCCACCCCTTCATCTCCTCTGCCTCACCTCTGCGTCACCCCTGCATCTCCTCTGCATCACCTCTGCGCCACCCCTTCATCTCCTCTGCGTCACCCCTGCATCTCCTCTGCGTCACTCCTGCATCTCTGCGTCTCCCCTGCATCTCCTCTGCGTCACCCCTGCATCTCCTCTGTGTCACTCCTGTGTCTCTGCGTCTCCCCTGCATCTCCTCTGCGTCACCCCTGTGTCTCTGCGTCTCCCCTGCATCTCCTCTGCGTTACTCCTGCATCTCCTCTGCATCACCCCTGCATCTCCTCTGCGTCACCTCTGCGTCACCCCTGCATCTCCTCTGTATTTCCTCTGTGCCACCCCTGCATCTCCTCTGCGTCACCCCTGCATCTCCTCTGCATCACCTCTGCACCACCCCTGCATCTCCTCTGCGTCACCTCTGTGTCACCCCTGCATCTCCTCTGCATCACCTCTGCGCCACCCCTTCATCTCCTCTGCGTCACCCCTGCATCTCCTCTGCATCACCTCTGCGCCACCCCTTCATCTCCCCTGCGTCACCCCTGCATCTCCTCTGCGTCACTCCTGCATCTCTGCGTCTGCCCTGCATCTCCTCTGCGTCACCCCTGCATCTCCTCTGTGTCACTCCTGCATCTCCTCTGCGTCACCCCTGCATCTCCTCTGTGTCACTCCTGTATCTCCTCTGTGTCACCCCTGCGTCTCCTCTGCGTCATACCGGCCGGGCGTCTCCACAGAGTCAGAATATCCTTCATCTTATTTGTTTGGTTTTCCTCCTCAGATAACAAAGCTGAAGATAGACCGCAATCCATTCGCTAAGGGATTCCGAGACCCTGGGAGGAACAGGTGAGTGTCAGCTCTTGTGGTTCCCAATGATGTCAGGGGTTGGTGGTCGGTGACTCTGTTCATGTTTTACAGAGGAGTGCTGGACGGCCTGCTGGAGAGTTACCCCTGGAGACCGGCGCTGGCCATAGACTTCAAGGCTTTGTCCGGGACGGCGGGTAAGAGGAATCTAACGTGTCAAAGTGGGGTGATGACATCATCCTAGGGGGGTCGGCCAATCACAGGGAGGGATAGAAGGATAGATGGAAAATGGGGGAAATAATCGTCATTTCTGATTGGTGTATCCAGAAGATGAAAAGTTTTCCAAAAACTCGATTTGGTGGCAAAATGACCGATTTAATGTTTGCCAAAATGTTGTCTATGGGCGTCTTCACTGGCCGCAAAACGGGCGAATTTCAGACGGGTTTCCACCTCTGAAACGCCCAATAATGGCCTTGAATGACCCAATAATGCAAATGTATGGCGCGGTATGCACAAAAACAGCGGCACAGAAAATCGCATAGCGATTGTTTAAAGTTCCCGACCCGAGGGCGGCAACACGTATGAAAAATAGGCAAAACAATGCTGAAAAGAGTGCGGCGAGGTGAATTCCTCATGCAAATGGAGACGAGCCCTGAATTTCTCTTCATTAAAAAGGATTTTTTTTTTTATTCAAACTTTTATTGCTGGGGGAGGGAAGTCAGAAAAACTGAAAAAATTCCTCCGGCGCCGCGCGTCACGTTGGATTATTTCTTTATATTGAGTTTTGATATTTTTGATACTTTTTGTTGTTTTTTCACGTTTCCTCATTGAGGAAGAAGAAGGAACATCAATCATTGAATTTGTTTTAATAGATTTATTATTTATAGCAGATAATGTACAGAGACAGGAAGTCGCTCGTCCTGATTGATACATTGTAGATGTGTAGGGTGCCGCTCACTTCTGGATGTGGCAAGAATTTATTTGTACCATTTTATTTCTCAGGATGAGTGTATGGAGGCCCCCCTCCCCCCTATTCAAGGCCCCCCCCCACGACCCAAGAAGGGGAGACCCCAAAAAATGAACAGTTAGTGCCAATGAAGAAGTACAACACAGAAACAATTGTGGTAATACAACGTCACAATTCTATAGTGGCGGCCCGACATTCATAGATAGGGAAAGCGATGTGCAAATTGGCGTGCCGTATAAATATCGGACCATAAAAAATAGATAAATAAATAATGAGATAAATCCCAGAAGGACATTTCCTCTGATCATTTATTGTGAAAACTAAATGTGAATATTTTTATAATAATAATACCGTTTATGAAGCCTTATTTCCTTGTAAAACTCAATAAACGGTATTTAAAAAAATAACACATCTGATAATAATGATCTATCTCAAGCCTCGTGCACACGGCCGGTTTTCTCGGCAGGAAAGCTGCTAACAGAGCCTGTGCCGAGATAACCGGCCGTGTGTATGGTTCCTCGTCGGGAAAACTGCCGGGAATCTCGACGAGAAAAATAGAGAACCTGCTCCTTATTTTCTCGTCTGGATTCTCTTCGGCCTGTTTCCCGACGAGAAAACCGTGCGTGTGTATACTTACCTGTCTCCAGGTAAACCCGCGCATGCTCAATGAGACTTTGACGCATGCGCGGTAGCTTACAAGGGTAGTGTAGGGTGATGCAAGATGGCGGCGACGGCAGTGAATGTGAGGAGCGCATGCTCGTCGTATTCGATGACGTCACCGCGTTCTTGCCGTTCAAAAGAACGGCGGTTCCATTGAATGGCCGTCTGTACACTCGGCGAGCAAGGAAAGCTTGCCGGGAATCTCGTCGGGAAAACCAACGTTTTTTTTCCCGATGAGATTCCCGCCCGTGTGTACGAGGCTTGAGAAGGACATCTCATCTGATCTGTGCTTTGGGATAGAAAAAGAAGAGATAAATATTCTTATTACTAATAATAATAATAATTGTAGTAGTAATAAGAAATGAAGCCCACTCTGTGACCAGTGGACCCCCCTCCAAATGATAGAGTTCAGGTGTCTCCAGTCCACACTGTGACTGCAGCGTCTGAATCGCCTGCCTGCTCAATGTAAAGTAAATGACACTCTCTCTCTCTCCATCCCCCTCTCTCTCTCTCCACCTCTCTCTCTCTCTCTCTCCATCCCCCTCTCTCTCTCCATCCCCCCTCTCTCTCTCCACCTCTCTCTCTCTCTCTCCATCCCCCTCTCTCTCTCTCCACCTCTCTCTCTCTCTCCATCCCCCCCTCTCTCTCTCCACCTCTCTCTCTCTCCACCCCCCTCTCTCTCTCTCTCTCTCCACCTCTCTCTCTCTCCATCCCCCTCTCTCTCTCTCCATCCCCCCTCTCTCTCTCTCTCCATCCCCCCTCTCTCTCTCTCTCCATCCCCTCTCTCTCTCCATCCCCCTCTCTCTCTCTCCACCTCTCTCTCTCTGTCTCTCTCTCTGTTCGATCTTCGGCGAACGATCGAACAGCCAATGTTCGTCTCGAACAGATAGCCCATCCCTAGTGGCCATATACATATATTTTGTACAACAATTTTCTTTACCTCAAAGCTGTGAATATCGGTTTCCTAGAGGAGGTTGGGATACAGAGACCCCTCTGTGGGTGATGGATCATGCAGCACACCGCTCCCCTCCATAGAACAGTATCCTTCTCACATTGTAACTAATATAAAAAAACAAAACTGGAAACATGGTGTAAATATGAATTAGGTTTCTTGATTATATTCAACTTTTTAGAAATAAAGATTCCAGCCATGAATGTGGCGGTGTTCTCAGGTTGCCAGGGTTCTCAGGTTGCCAGGGTTCTCGGGTTGCCAGGGTTCTCAGGTTGCCAGGGTTCTCAGATTGCCAGGGGTCTCAGGTTGCCAGGGTTCTCAGGTTGCCAGGGTTCTCAGATTGCCAGGGTTCTCAGGTTGCCAGGGTTCTCAGGTTGCCAGGGTTCTCAGATTGCCAGGGGTCTCAGGTTGCCAGGGTTCTCAGGTTGCCAGGGTTCTCAGATTGCCAGGGTTCTCAGGTTGCCAGGGTTCTCAGGTTGCCAGGGTTCTCAGATTGCCAGGGTTCTCAGGTTGCCAGGGTTCTCAGGTTGCCAGGGTTCTCAGATTGCCAGGGTTCTCGGGTTGCCAGGGTTCTCAGGTTGCCAGGGTTCTCAGATTGCCAGGGGTCTCAGGTTGCCAGGGTTCTCAGGTTGCCAGGGTTCTCAGATTGCCAGGGGTCTCAGGTTGTCAGGGTTCTCAGATTGCCAGTATTCTCAGATTGCCAGTATTCTCAGATTGCCAGGGGTCTCAGGTTGCCAGGGGTCTCAGGTTGCCAGGGGTCTCAGGTTGCCAGGGTTCTCAGATTGCCAGAGGTCTCAGATTGCCAGGGTTTTCAGATTGCCAGGGTTCTCAGATAGCCAGGGGTCTCAGATTGCCAGGGTTCTCAGGTTGCCAGGGTTCTTAGGTTGCCAGGGTTCTCAGATTGCCAGGGTTCTTAGGTTGCCAGGGTTCTCAGGTTGCCAGGGTTCTTAGGTTGCCAGAGGTTTCAGGTTGCCAGGGTTCTCAGATTGCCAGGGGTCTCAGATTGCCAGGGTTTTCAGGTTGCCAGGCTTCTCGGGTTGCCATGGTTCTCGGGTTGCCAGGGTTCTCAGGTTGCCAGGGTTCTTAGGTTGCCAGAGGTTTCAGGTTGCCAGGGTTCTCAGATTGCCAGGGGTCTCAGATTTCCAGGGTTTTCAGGTTGCCAGGGTTCTTAGGATGCCAGGGTTCTCAGATTGCCAGGGTTCTCAGATTGCCAGGGTTCTCAGGTTGCCAGGGTTCTCAGGTTGCCAGGGGTCTCAGGTTGCCAGGGGTCTCAGATTGCCAGGGTTCTCAGATTGCCAGGGGTCTCAGATTGCCAGGGTTCTCAGGTTGCCAGGGTTCTCAGATTGCCAGGGTTCTCGGGTTGCCATGGTTCTCGGGTTGCCAGGGTTCTCAGGTTGCCAGGGTTCTTAGGTTGCCAGAGGTTTCAGGTTGCCAGGGTTCTCAGATTGCCAGGGGTCTCAGATTTCCAGGGTTTTCAGGTTGCCAGGGTTCTTAGGTTGCCAGGGTTCTCAGATTGCCAAGGTTCTCAGGTTGCCAGGGTTCTCAGGTTGCCAGGGGTCTCAGGTTGCCAGGGGTCTCAGATTGCCAGGGTTCTCAGGTTGCCAGGGTTCTCAGGTTGCCAGGGGTCTCAGGTTGCCAGGGGTCTCAGATTGCCAGGGTTCTCAGATTGCCAGGGGTCTCAGATTGCCAGGGGTCTCAGGTTGCCAGGGTTCTCAGATTGCCAGGGGTCTCAGATTGCCAGGGTTCTCAGATTGCCAGGGTTTTCAGATTGCCAGGGTTCTCAGGTTGCCAGGGTTCTCAGGTTGCCAGGGGTCTCAGATTGCCAGGGTTCTCAGATTGCCAGGGTTCTCAGATTGCCAGGGTTCTCAGATTGCCAGGGTTCTCAGGTTGCCAGGGTTCTCAGGTTGCCAGGGGTCTCAGGTTGCCAGGGTTCTCAGGTTGCCAGGGTTCTCAGATTGCCAGGGGTCTCAGATTGCCAGGGTTCTCAGATTGCCAGGGTTCTCAGGTTGCCAGGGTTCTCAGGTTGCCAGTGTTCTCAGGTTGCCAGGGGTCTCAGGTTGCCAGGGGTCTCAGATTGCCAGGGTTCTCAGATTGCCAGGGTTCTCAGGTTGCCAGGGTTCTCAGGTTGCCAGGGGTCTCAGATTGCCAGGGTTCTCAGATTGCCAGGGTTCTCAGATTGCCAGGGTTTTCAGATTGCCAGGGTTCTCAGATTGCCAGGGGTCTCAGATTGCCAGGGTTCTCAGGTTGCCAGGGTTCTCAGATTGCCAGGGTTCTCAGGTTGCCAGGGTTCAGGTTGAGCTAGGTGCTGTAGTGAAGTATATATTATATATTTAATCTCTAGAATAGGATGGTGATAATTCTCTCCTCTCTGTCCCTGCAGGCGGCTCGTCTCCGATCACTTCCAGCGGTGGAGCGCCGTCCCCTCTCCTCTCTCCATCCTCGTCACCCCCCACCTTCCACCTTACCGCCGGTAATCTTGGCCTTCCGTATTCGGAGAACTATTTGCACAATATAAACTTCCCGCTGTGTTATCGGTTCTGTCCCAGCAGCATTCTGAGGCCACGGTCCATCCTCTTCCCCGGCCAGGATAAACAGGCCTATCCGGCCGGGCCGCTCCTTTCTCCGCTCGTGCTGGACGTCCCGATCTTGTCTGCGTTCGGCATCTCCAAATCCAACAAACTGGAAAGTGCCAAGGGGCCGTGCGTCCAGACCTTCCCCCCCCCCACGCAGATGTTCTACGGACTCCCCGCAACTGGGAACGTTCTCCCCTCCCGGGAAAACCTCCATTCTTCTTTACATCCTTCCTACAGTTTACTCAACTTCTCAGTGCCCCCCCATTTCCTCGCCACCGCAAACCATTTCAAGATGGCCGACACTTTACCCGCGTCACACAGAGATGGCCGACCCAACAGTTCCCGCTGGCCGGCACCGCTCAACCCTTGCCTGTAAATGACCAAAATGATTTAATATGAGATACTTTGTTACCTCTCTGAATGGACTTCTCTCGCTGGCCGACGCCGATTCATCACAGATGGACCCCAAAACCGTTCCTAATGACCCCGACTTTTACCTGACCGGCTCCAGAGTGGGAGAGACAATTACTTCTTACCTAATAAAGTCACAGTACAAGCTGCCCTTATTTACACAGGTACACTATATTCCCAAAAGTATTGGGACGCCTAACTTTAATGGCATCCCAGTCTTAGTCCGGAGGGTTCAATATTGAGTTGGCCCCGCCCTTTGCAGCTATAACAGCTTCACCTCTTCTGGGAAGGCCGACCACAAGGTTTAGGAGGGTGTCTATGGGAATGTTTGACCATTCTTCCAGAAGAGCATTTGTGAGGTCAGGCACTGATGTTGGATGAGAAGGCCTGGCTTGTAGTCTCTGCTTTAATTCATCCCAAAGGTGTTCTATGGGGTTGAGGTCAGGACTCTGTGCAGGCCAGTCAAGTTCCTCCACCCCAAACTCGCTCATCCATGTCTTTATGGACCTTGCTTTGTGCACTGGTACAAATCATTTGGTGGAGGGGGGATTATGGTGTGGGGGTGTTCTTCAGGGGTTGGGTTGGCCCCCTTAGTTCCAGTGAAGGGAACTCTTAAGGCATCAGCATAACAAGACATTTGGGACAATTTCATGCCCCCAACTTTGTGGGAGGAGTTTGGGGACGGCCCCTTCCTGTTCCATCATGACTGCACACCAGTGTACAGCGCGAGGTCCATAAAGACATGGATGAGCAAGTTTGGGGTGGAGGAACTTGACTGGCCTGCACAGAGTCCTGACCTCAACCCCATAGAACACCTTTGGGATAAATTAGAGAGGAGACTGCGAGCCAGGCCTTCTCATCCAACATCAGTGCCTGACCTCACAAATGCTCTTCTGGAAAAAACCTCCTAAACCTTAGATGGCCGTGGATGGAAGGAGGCGGGAACTCTCTGCAGCGTGGAACGCACAGACCCGGGCGGAAGTGACGTCACCGGAGGATCGGAAGCCCCGACTCCAGGCAGAGGACCTAATTATAAGCACTGTTTAATTTAATCCTCCACCTTCTAAGTGTTTTTTTTACCTTGCAATATTTAAATCCTATTTTAATACTACACTTAGTTGGCGCCTCCCCCACCCCCCTCCTTTCCTTTACTGTCCTTTAGACTTAGGGGGGGGGGGGGGCTGGGACCGGAATGAAAAAGTCCCAATGCAGTTGGAATAAACAATTCCCCATCTTTAGGGGTCAGTGGGAGGAATTATGTCCCATTGTTGGTGTCAGTAGATGGATGTAGTGCCCCGAGGGCCTCCGGATAAAAGCGCCCTCTCCCAGTATGGAACTTCCTGTGCGATTTTCCAAGGATCCCCCTCCCCCACAGCTCTCTCCTCATCATATGATAGAGAATCCCACAAATTGTAACTTTTCTGACCACGTGACACATCTGTGGCAAGAAAGTTTGTCGGTAACGCCATGGCAATAGGCTTATGTACTAAGAATGCGCCCATTGTCCCCTCCCAGCACACTGACCGAGCTGTCCCCGCCCCCCACCCACCCATCATGGCTTCTGATTGGGAGACAGTGGGACACAGTCCTGATTATGTGACTGTTGTGAGAGCCAATCACAGCGGTCGCCTGATATAGAAGCCATACCAGGGTTTATTGCTTCGGTATCATGTGACCGCTGTGATTGGCTCTTGGCATTGGGGGGGTTAATAAAACTCATAATACCAAAATAACATGAACATAAAATAGTCGCTGTCAGCACTAAACACGGGGGGCGGGGCCTCTCTCCACTGAGGTTCCATGCGGGAATCCCTAATGCATATCACAATCAGGATATCAGAAGCTCCGCCCACCAACTACATCAGCTCCGCCCACCGAATACATTGATTATGTCACCCAGGCTCCAGCCCAACGCGTTTCATGCAGACTTTGTCATATATATGAAACGCGTCAGAACATCCTTGGTGAGGTATTGATGCCATTAATGGGTGGAGTTTCACATTATTACAATTTGGAGGATTCTGTACTATATACAGTTCTTCTATTCTCTGTCATGTGATGTACATGTGTGATTATGGGTGGAGCTTTCAGAATCCTAGGAATATCACACACATCGGGAAGATCAGTACTCGGAGCGATCGGGAGTTCTACTGGACTTTCCATAATTAGAATGGTGAGAGGCGGTGGGAGGGTTTCCCACTGTGGGAGGAGATATTGTGGGCAGAGACATTGTGGGAGGAGACATTGTGGGAAGAGACATTGTGGGTGGAGACATTGTAGGAGGAGACATCGTGGACGGAGACATTGTGGGAGGAGACATTGTGGGTGGAGACATTGTAGGAGGAGGCATTGTGGGAGGATACATTGTGGGCGGAGACATTGTGGGAGTAGACATTGTGGGAGGAGACATTGTAGGAGACATTGTGGGAGGAGACATTGTAGGAGGAGACATCGTGGGTGGAGACATTGTGGGAGGAGGCATTGTGGGAGGATACATTGTGGGCAGAGACATTGTGGGAGTAGACATTGTGGGAGGAGACATTGTAGGAGACATTGTGGGAGTAGACATTGTGGGAGGAGACATTGTAGGAGACATTGTGGGAGGAAACATTGTAGGAGGAGACATCGTGGGCGGAGACATTGTGGGAGGAGGCATTGTGGGAGGATACATTGTGGGCGGAGACATTGTGGGAGTAGACATTGTGGGAGGAGACATTGTAGGAGACATTGTGGGAGGAGACATTGTAGGAGGAGACATTGTGGATGTTATGGAAGGAGGGTGTCACCGGAGGTGTTTCGGGAGGACGGTGTCACCGGAGGTGTTTCGGGAATTTACAGTCGCTCGCGCAGCGGATTTCGCAGACGTCACCGCGGATCCACGCCCCGTCCGATTCTTGGCATTTATAACGTTTCCGGGTATTGATCGTCTGCAGAGGAAGGATTGGGTGTTTATCAGTTCTCTGTGAGGTCATACATAATAGGAAGAGATGAATGTGATTGGATGAGGGACCCTCCTGTCTGCAGTCAGGATTTATATATTTCCCCGTATTTGGGTGTAAATCCCCCCTCAGCAGGGGGCTCGTCCGGGATCTTTTTTCTGTCACAGAAAATGAGAGGCGAGCCGGAGCCCAGAGAGGGGGAGGAGTCACTACAGGCAAACAGACTGTTCACTGTGCAAAGAATACCCAATCAGGTGCAAGGAAAAAAACAAAGTTTGGATGCACCTGATTGGATGATGGAAGCACCTCATTCAGCTGTGGGGAAAGTTCCCTTATGTCTGTTTGCCTTTAGTAAATCCCCTCCCCCCATTTATTTATTTTACCTGACCTCTGCTGCCATTGGTTGCAATGAACTGTCACAATACGACTCCCTGCCTTGTCTATGTGTTGGGACCGCACTGACCAATGAGTGAGCCCTCTGCTGGAAATGTTCTTTGCCTGGCTGCTGCTGGGATCAGATTAGGTCATGTTTGCAGACTCTGGGGGGCCGGATGGATGTGCAGGAATTCCAAATACAAACTCCATGTACAGTATATGGGGGGAGGGGGTGACAGAGCTGCCGTCTTTCCCCACAGTCTATTCCCGGTGACCCCACACTCCCTCCCCGGTGACCCCCAGGTCCACCCCCTGTGACCCCCAGTCCACCCCCGGTGACTCCACACTCCCTCCCCGGTGACCCCCAGGTCCACCCCCAGTGACCCCAAACTTCCTCCCCTGTGACCCCACACTCCCTCCCCGGTGACTCCCAGGTCCACCCCCAGTGACCCCAAACTCCCTCCCCGGTGACCCCACACTCCCTCCCCGGTGACTCCACACTCCCTCCCCGGTGACTCCCAGGTCCACCCCCAGTGACCCAAAACTCCCTCCCCGGTGACCCCACACTCCCTCCCCGGTGACCCCCAGTCCACCCCCAGTGACCCCACACTCCCTCCCCGGTGACTCCACACTCCCTCCCCGGTGACTCCCAGGTCCACCCCCAGTGACCCCAAACTCCCTCCCCGGTGACCCCACACTCCCTCCCCGGTGACCCCCAGTCCACCCCCGGTGACCTCAAACTCCCTCCCCGGTGACCCCCAGTCCACCCCCAGTGACCCCAAACTCCCTCCCCTGTGACCCCACACTCCCTCCCCGGTGACCCCCAGTCCACCCCCGGTGACCCCACACTCCCTCCCCTGTGACCCCACACTCTCTCCCCGGTGACCCCTAGTCCACCCCCGGTAACCCCACACTCCCTCCCCTGTGACCCCACACTCCCTCCCCGGTGACCCCCAGTCCACCCCCGGTGACCCCACACTCCCTCCCCTGTGACCCCACACTCCCTCCCCGGTGACTCCACACTCCCTCCCCGGTGACTCCCAGGTCCACCCTCAGTGACCCCAAACTCCCTCCCCGGTGACCCCACACTCCCTCCCCGGTGACCCCCAGTCCACCCCCGGTGACCCCAAACTCCCTCCCCGGTGACCCCACACTCCCTCCCCGGTGACCCCTAGTCCACCCCCGGTAACCCCACACTCCCTCCCCTGTGACCCCACACTCCCTCCCCGGTGACCCCAAACTCCCTTTCCCGGTGACCCCCAGCCCACCCCTGGTGACCCCACACTCACTCATACCGGACAGGTTGTCACCCTCATAGATTCCAGTTAGTGGGAGGTCCCAGAATGTAAAAAAAAACTGTGATAATTCTATGAAGATTTCTGCTTTGTACATTCCTTACAGAACCCCCCCCCTGTGTACCCCCAAATCCTATAATAAAACCGCTTCGCTCAGCGCAATGTGTGCCATTATTTCATCCCAATCTTGATATGAATGATAATGACTGATGGATGCTGATTGGTTGTTGTGGGAACACAGACAGTTCTCTACAGGAAATGGGAGAAGCGGGGGATGTGCCCTGAGATCAGAACGTGAGAGAAATGTGACTGATACTCGCAGATCATTGGCTGTTCAAATGAATACAAACCAATCGTATTTACTAACATTCACCTGCAGCTCTGACATGGCGCCATCTGCAGGCCGGGGGGTGATCTGCGCTGATTGGGATGGAGGGGGTTCAATACAAATGCTAGGGATAGATGCAGCTTTGTACAATTAACCCCTTGGGGGAGTGAGGGGGTAATTATCACTGTCACATGACCGTACTGCATTAGTGGCCATAATTATTTACCCCCTCACTCCCACAAGGGGTTAACTATTTGTCTAAACAAAACTGCATTAGCGGCCATGTTTATTAACACATTCATGCTGCACCATAAAGGGGTTAATAACAACTGACCACCAATGGGAAGAGATGGTTTAAAGACCACCACTGACCATCATTGCAGGAAGGTTAGGGGGCTTACATAGCAGAACACCCCCGACTAGCCAACCTCCAGCATTGGTGTCAGGGGAAGCAATAATAACCCCCAGCATTGGTATCAGGGGATGCAATAATAACCCCCAGCATTGGTGTCAGGGGAAGCAATAATAAAACCCAGCATTGGTGTCGGGGAAGCAATAATAACCCCCAGCATTGGTGTCAAGGGAAGCAATAATCACCCCCAGCATTGGTGTCAAGGGAAGCAATAATAACCCCCAGCATTGGTGTCGGGGAAGCAATAATAACCCCCAGCATTGGTGTCAAGGGAAGCAATAATAACCCTCAGCATTGGTGTCGGGGAAGCAATAATAACCCCCAGCATTGGTGTCAGAGGAAGCAATATTAACCCCCAGTATTGGTGTCAGGGGAAGCAATAATAACCCCCAGCATTGGTGTCAAGGGAAGCAATAATAACCCCCAGCATTGGTGTAAGGGGAAGCAATAATAACCCCCAGTATTGGTGTCAGGGGAAGCAATAATAACCCCCAGCATTGGTGTCAAGGGAAGCAATAATAACCCAAAGCATTGGTGTCAAGGGAAGCAATAATAACCCCCAACATTGGTGTCAGAGGAAGCAATAATAACCCCCAGCATTGGTGTCAGGGGAAGCAATAATAACCCCCAGCATTGGTGTCGGGGAAGCAATAATAACCCCCAGCATTGGTATCAGGGGAAGCAATAATAACCCCCAGCATTGGTGTCAAGGGAAGCAATAATAACCCCCAGCATTGGTATCAGGTGAAGCAATAATAACCCAAAGCATTGGTGTCGGGGGAAGCAATAATAACCCCCAGCATTGGTATCAGGTGAAGCAATAATAACCCCCAGGATTGGTATCGGGTGATGCAATAATAACTCCCAGCAGTGGTGTCAGGGGAAGCAATAATAACCCCCCACATTGGTGTCAGGGGATGCAATAATAAACCCCAGTATTGGTTTTAGAGGAAGCAATAATAACCCACAGCATTGGTATCAGGAGATGCAATAATAAAACCCCCAGCATTGGTATCAGGAGATGCAATAATAACCCCCAGCATTGGTATCAGGGGGAGCAATAATAACCCCCAGCATTGGCATTGGGGAAGCAATAATAACTCCCAGCATTGGTGTCAGTGGATGCAATAATAAAACCTGCAGCACTGATGTCAGGGGAAGCAATAATAACCCCCAGCATTGGTATCAGGAGATGCAATAATAACCCCCAGCATTGGTATTAGGGGGAGCAATAATAACCCCCGGCATTGGTGTCAGGGGATGCAATAATAACCCCCAGCATTGGTGTAGCGGGTATGTACTTTTTAAACTGGTGAGGACACCAGTGATGCATAGTTCCCTGCGGCCCAGCAGGTGGCGCTGTCACTTTGGGCTGGGGTTGAACCATTGCTGCAGTGCCATGCCCTTTGTGACCTCTCGCAGCGGTTGTACGGCGGGGCGGGGAACCTGCCGTGCATCCTGGCAGAGGGTATAAAGGGGACGGACATCTTTGCCACGAGGTCTGAGTCCCGGGCACCTTCAGCCTGAGGGCTGTGGTTGCGGTCGGTGTCCAGGCGGCCTAGGCCTGGACACTTGGAGTTCGTGTTCCATCCCAGACACCTTCAGTCTGGGGTGAGGTACTCAGCCGGAGGCCTGGGGCCCAGTACCTTCCGCTGGGTCCCGCGTGGGAGGGATTGTCCTAGGGGGCCCCCGGGAGTGGGGCACCCGAATCCAGAGGCGTAAGGGACTGGAGGAGGGACTCACCCGAAGACCTGGTGCAGCAGATTGCCAGTGCCGGGTGAACCTCTGAGACCGCCCGGAGGGATATCTTTCCCGAACAGGGGCCAAGTTCAAAGAGGAAGTTCAGTCCACGTTCAATGACCGGTGGCAGCGGTCCAGCTATTTCACCCAGGTCAGTGGCAGAGGCCTGCAATTAGGCCTGTGGCAGGGGCCTCAACAGTTCATCCGGTCGGTGGCAGAGATCGTGCGCCAGGCCTATTCGCTAAAAAGGAATAGGAGAGTACAGTTGTGCCTGGGCCTACTCGTACCCACACCCCCCCTTGTTCGTCTGTTATTGGAAGTTCAACTGATTGTGTTACAAGAAATAAAGGAGTGTTGGACTTTCGATTGGTGTGGGGCTCTATTATTGGCAGACACGTTTCCAGGGAACAGCAAGGCTTCGTATGCAGTGGACAGACCCGGGAGTTAAATCAACTAACTTTGCTTAACCTCTTATATACATGAGGGGAGTGCTTGGCGTAGTGTTCCTGCACTCTTCTCTCTCAGGTACCCCTAGACACAAGCCATTCACAATAGGCAAGAGGGAGATTGAGGTTCCGCTACATTGGTGTTGGAGGAAGCAATAATAACCCCCAACATTGGTGTCAGTGGATGCAATAATAACCCACAGCATTAGTGTCAGGAGAAGCAATAATAACCCCCAGCATTGGTGTCGGGGAAGCAATAATAACCCCCAGCATTGGTGTCAGGGGAAGCAATAATAACCCCCAGCATTGGTGTCAGGGAAGCAATAATAACCCCCAGCCTTGGTGTCGGGGAAGCAATATTAACCCCCAGCATTGGTGTCGGGAGAAGCAATAATAACCCCCAGCATTGGTGTCAGGGAAGCAATAATAACCCCCAGCATTGGTGTCAGGGGAAAGCAATAATAACCCCCAGCATTGGTATCAGGGGAAACAAAAATAACCCCCAGCATTGGTGTCAGGGAAATCAATAATAACCCCCAGCATTGGTGTCAGGGAAATCATTAATAACCCCCAGCATTGGTATCAGGGAAAGCAATAATAACCCCCAGCATTGGTATCAGGGGAAGCAATAATAACCCCCAGGATTGGTGTCGGGGGATGCAATAATAACCCCCAGCATTGGTGTTGGGGGATGCGATAATAACCCCAGCATTAGTGTCAGGGGAAGCAATAACAACCCCCAGCATTGGTGTCAGGGGAAGCAATAATAACCCCTAGCATTGGTATCAGGGGATGCAATAATAACCCCCAACATTGGTGTCGGGGAAGCAATAATAACCCCCAACATTGGTGTCGGGGAAGCAATAATAACCCCCCGCATTGGTGTCAGGAAGCAATAAAAACCCACCACATTGGTGTCAGTGGATGCAATAATAACCCTCAGCATTGGTGTCAGGGGATGCAATAATAAGCCCCAGCATTGGTTTTAGAGGAAGCAATGATAACCCGCAGCATTGGTATCGGAGATGCAATAATAAAACCCCCAGCATTGGTGTCAGGGGATGCAATAATAACCCCCAGCATTGGTATCAGGAGATGCAATAATAACCCCCAGCATTGGAATCAGGGGGAGTATTAATAACCCCCAGCATTGGCGTTGGGGAAGCAATAATAACCCCCACCATTGGTGTCAGTGGATGCAATAATAAAACATGCAACACTGGTGTCAGGGGATGCAATAATAACCCCCAGCATTCGAGTTGGGGAAGCAATAATAACTCTCAGCATTGGTGTCGGGGGATGCAATAATAAAACCCACAGCACTGGTGTCAGGGGAAGCAATAATAACCCCCAGCATTGGTGTCAGGGGAAGCAATAATAAAACCCGCAGCACTGGTGTCAGATGAAGCAATAATAACCCCCAGCATTGGTGTCAGGAGAAGCAATAAAAACCCCCAGCATTGGTGTCGGGGGAAGCAATAATAACCCACAGCATTGGTGTCAGGAGAAGCAATAATAACCCCCAGCATTGGTGTTGGGGAAGCAATAATAACCCCCAGCATTGGTGTCAGGGGAAGCAATAATAACCCCCAGCATTGGTGTCGGAGAAGCAATAATAACCCCCAGCATTGGTATCAGGGGAAGCAATAATAACCCCCAGCATTAGTATCAGGGGAAGCAATAATAACCCCCAGGATTGGTGTCGGGGGATGCAATAATAACCCCCAGCATTGGTGTCGGGGGATGCAATAATAACCCCAGCATTGGTGTCAGGGGAAGCAATAATAACCCCCAGCATTGGTGTCAGGGGAAGCAATAATAACCCCCAGCATTGGTATCAGGGGATGCAATAATAACCCCCAACATTGGTGTCGGGGAAGCAATAAGAACACCCAACATTGGTGTCGGGGAAGCAATATTAACCCCCAGCATTGGTGTCAGGAAGCAATAATAACCCCCCACATTGGTGTCAGTGGATGCAATAATAACCCTCAGCATTGGTGTCAGGGGATGCAATAATAAACCCCAGCATTTGTTTTAGAGGAAGCAATAATAACCCACAGCATTGGTATCAGGAGATGCAATAATAAAACCCCCAGCATTGGTGTCAGGGGATGCAATAATAACCCCCCCGCATTGGTATCAGTAGATGCAATAATAACCCCCAGCATTGGTATCAGGGGGAGCAATAATAACCCCCAGCATTGGCGTCGGGGAAGCAATAATAACCCCCACCATTGGTGTCAGTGGATGCAATAATAAAACCTGCAGAATTGGTGTCAGGGGAAGCAATAATAACCCCCAGCATTGGTATCAGAAGATGCAATAATAACCCCCAGCATTGGTATCAGGGGGAGCAATAATAACCCCCAGCATTGGTGTTGGGGGAAGCAATAATAACCCCCAGCATTGGTGTCGGGGAAGCAATAATAAAACCTGCAGCACTGGTGTCAGATGAAGCAATAATAACCCCCAGCATTGGTGTCAGTGGATGCAATAATAACCCACAGCATTAGTGTCAGGAGAAGCAATAATAACCCCCAGCATTGGTGTCGGGGAAGCAATAATAACCCCCCGCATTGGTGTCAGGGAAGCAATAATAACCCCCAGCATTGGTGTTGGGGAAGCAATAATAACCCCCAGCATTGGTGTCGGGAAGCAAAAGTAACCCCCAGCATTGATTTCGGGGAAGCAATAATAACCCCCAGCATTGGTGTCAGGAAGCAATAATAACCCCCCACATTGGTGTCAGTGAATGCAATAATAAACCCCAGCATTGGTTTTAGAGGAAGCAATAATAACCCACAGCATTGGTATCAGGAGATGCAATAATAAAACCCCCAGCATTGGTGTCAAGGGAAGCAATAATAACCCTCAGCATTGGTATCAGGGGAAGCAATAATAACCCCCAGCATTGGCGTCAGGGAAGCAATAATAACCCCCAGCATTGGTGTCAGTGGATGCAATAATAAAACCCGCAGCACTGGTGTCAGGGGAAGCAATAATAACCCCCAGCATTGTTATCAGGAGATGCAATAATAACCCCCAGCATTGGTTTTAGGGGGAGCAATAATTAACCCCCAGCATTGGTGTTGGGGGAAGCAATGATAACTCCCAGCATTGGTGTCAGGGGAAGCAATAATAAAACCCGCAGCACTGGTGTCAGGGGAAGCAATAATAACCCCCAGCATTGGTGTCAGGGGAAGCAATAATAAAACCCGCAGCACTGGTGTCAGATGAAGCAATAATAACCCCCAGCATTCGTGTCAGGAGAAGCAATAATAACCCAGAGCATTGGTGTCGGAGGAAGCAATAATAACCCACAGCATTAGTGTCAGGAGAAGCAATAATAACCCCCAGCATTGGTGTCGGGGAAGCAATAATAACCCCCAGCATTGGTGTCAGGGGAAGCAATAATAACCCCCAGCATTGGTGTCGGGGAAGCAATAATAACCCCCAGCATTGGTGTCGGGGAAGCAATAATAGCCCCCAGCATTGGTGTCGGGGAAGCAATAATAACCCCCAGCATTGTGTCGGGGGAAACAATAAAAAAAACAGCGTTGGTGTCAGGGAAATCAATAATAACCCCCAGCATTGGTGTCAGGGAAATCAATAATAACCCCCAGCATTGGTATCAGGGGAAGCAATAATAACCCCCAGCATTGGTGTCAAGAGAAGCAATAATAACCCCCAGCATTGGTATCAGGGGAAGCAATATTAACCCCCAGCATTGGTGTCGGGGAAGCAAAAATAACCCCCAGCATTGGTGTCGGGGAAGCAATATTAACCCCCAGCATTGCTGTCGGGGAAGCAATAATAACCCCCAGCATTGGTGTTGGGGGAAGCAATAATAACCCCCAGCATTGGTGTCGGGGAAGCAATAATAACCCCCAGCATTGGTGTCAGGGGAAAGCAATATTAACCCCTATCATTGGTATCAGGGGAAACAATAAAAAAAACAGCATTGGTGTCAGGGAAATCAATAATAACCCCCAGCATTGGTGTCAGAGAAATCAATAATAACCCCCAGCATTGGTATCAGGGGAAGCAATAATAACCCCCAGCATTGGTGTCAGGAGAAGCAATAATAACCCCCAGCATTGGTATCAGGGGAAGCAATAATAACCCCCAGCATTGGTGTCGGGGAAGCAAAAATAACCTCCAGCATTGGTGTCGGGGAAGCAATAATAACCCCCAGCATTGGTGTCGGGGGAAGCAATAATAACCCCCAGCATTTGTGTCAGGGAAATCAATAATAACCCCCAGCATTGGTGTCAGGGAAAGCAATAATAACCCCCAGCATTGGTGTCAGGGAAGCAAAAATAACCCCCAGCATTGGTGTCGGGGAAGCAATAATAACCCCCAGCATTGGTGTCGGGGAAGCAATAATAACCCTAGCAATAATAACCCCCAGCATTGGTGTCAGGGAAAGCAATAATAACCCCCAGAATTGGTGTCAGGGAAGCAATTATAACCCCCAGCATTGGTGTTGGGGAAGCAAAAATAACCCCCAGCATTGGTGTCAGGGGAAAGCAATAATAACCCCCAGCATTGGTATCAGGGGAAACAATAAAAAAACATCATTGGTGTCAGGGAAATCAATAATAAACCCCAGCATTCGTGTCAGGGAAATCAATAATAACCCCCAGCATTGGTATCAGGGGAAGCAATAATAACCCCCAGTATTGGTGTCGGGGAAATCAATAATAACCCCCAGCATTGGTGTAAGGGAAATCAATAATAACCCCCAGCATTGGTATCAGGGGAAGCAATAATAACCCCCAGCATTGGTGTCGGGGAAGCAATAATAACCCCCAGCATTGGTGTCAGGGGAAGCAATATTTACCCCCCGTATTGGTGTCAGGGGAAGCAATAATAACCCCCAGCATTGGTGTAGAGGAAGCAATAATAACCCCCACCATTGGTGTCGGCGGAAGCAATAATAACCCCCAGCATTGGTGTTGGGGGAAGCAATAATAACCCCCAGCATTGGTGTTGGGGAAGCAATAATAACCCCCAGCATTGGTGTCAGGGGAAGCAATAATAACCCCCAGCATTGGTATCAGGGGAAGCAATAATAACCCCCAGCATTGGTGTCAGGGGAAGAAAAAATAACCCCCAGCATTGGTATCAGGGGAAGCAATAATAACCCCCAGCATTGGTGTAGGGGGAAGCAATAACCCCCTGCATTCGTGTCGGGGGAAGCAATAATAACCCCCAGCATTGGTGTCGGGGAAGAAATAATAACCCCCAGCATTGGTATCAGGGGAAGCATTAACCCCCAGCATTGGTGTCAGGGAAGCAATAATAACCCCTAGCATTGGTGTCAGGGAAGCAATAATAACCCCCAGCATTGGTGTCGGGGGAAGCAATGATAACCCCCAGCATTGGTGTCGGGGAAGCAATAATAACCCCCAGCATTGGTGTCAGGGGAAAGCAATATTAACCCCCATCATTGGTATCAGGGGAAACAATAAAAAAACAGCATTGGTGTCAGGGAAATCAATAATAACCCCCAGCATTGGTGTCAGAGAAATCAATAATAACCCCCAGCATTGGTATCAGGGGAAGCAATAATAACCCCAAGCATTGGTGTCAGGAGAAGCAATAATAACCCCCAGCATTGGTATCAGGGGAAGCAATAATAACCCCCAGCATTGGTGTCGGGGAAGCAAAAATAACCTCCAGCATTGGTGTCGGGGAAGCAATAATAACCCCCAGCATTGGTGTCGGGGGAAGCAATAATAACCCCCAGCATTTGTGTCAGGGAAATCAATAATAAACCCCAGCATTGGTGTCAGGGAAAGCAATAATAACCCCCAGCATTGGTGTCAGGTAAGCAAAAATAACCCCCAGCATTGGTGTCGGGGAAGCAATAATAACCCCCAGCATTGGTGTCGGGGAAGCAATAATAACCCTAGCAATAATAACCCCCAGCATTGGTGTCAGGGAAAGCAATAATAACCCCCAGAATTGGTGTCAGGGAAGCAATTTTAACCCCCAGCATTGGTGTCGGGGAAGCAATAATAAAACCCAGCATTGGTGTCGGGGAAGCAATAATAACCCCCAGCATTGGTGTCAGGGGAAAGCAATAATAACCCCCAGCATTGGTATCAGTGGAAACAATAAAAAAACATCATTGGTGTCAGGGAAATCAATAATAACCCCCAGCATTCGTGTCAGGGAAATCAATAATAACCCCCAGCATTGGTATCAGGGGTAGCAATAATAACCCCCAGCATTGGTGTCGGGGAAATCAATAATAACCCCCAGCATTGGTGTAAGGGAAATCAATAATAACCCCCAGCATTGGTATCAGCGGAAGCAATAATAACCCCCAGCATTGGTGTCAGGGGAAGCAATATTTACCCCCAGTATTGGTGTCAGGGGAAGCAATAATAACCCCCAGCATTGGTGTAGAGGAAGCAATAATAACCCCCACCATTGGTGTCGGGGGAAGCAATAATAACCCCCAGCATTGGTGTTGGGGGAAGCAATAATAACCCCCAGCATTGGTGTTGGGGAAGCAATAATAACCCCCAGCATTGGTGTCAGGGGAAGCAATAATAACCCCCAGCATTGGTATCAGGGGAAGCAATAATAACCCCCAGCATTGGTGTAGGGGGAAGCAATAACCCCCTGCATTCGTGTCGGGGGAAGCAATAATAACCCCCAGCATTGGTGTCGGGGAAGCAATAATAACCCCCAGCATTGGTATCAGGGGAAGCATTAACCCCCAGCATTGGTGTCAGGGAAGCAATAATAACCCCCAGCATTGGTGTCAGGGAAGCAATAATAACCCCCAGCATTGGTGTCGGGGGAAGCAATGATAACCCCCAGCATTGGTGTTGGGGGAAGCAATAATAACCCCCAGCATTGGTGTCAGGGAAGCAATAATAACCCCCAGCATTGGTGTCGGGGGAAGCAATAATAACCCCCAGCATTGGTGTCAGAAATAGATGAGGAATTCCTCTGAGGATCGGTTTTATCACTGATTGGTACTGCTGGTAGTGTTCAGTGTCACACAGAGGGGGCTCAGGAGTAAAATAGGGGGTTCAGGAAAGGGGTTGTTTAGGAATAGAGGGGGGTTCAGGAAAGGGGGGGTTTAAGAAAAGAGGGGGGTTCAGGAATAGAGGGGGGTTTAGGATATTGTACAAAGTCAATGAACACCGAGGTTAGTAAATGAGGTGAAGGGGTGGTGACATCAATCATCCAATCATATGTCAGTAACAATCCTCTACTTTTATTTTCCTTGAACCTGATTGGGTGTTCTATGTAATGTGAACTTTCCCTTCACTTCACCTCATTGACTAAGCTGAAAGCCGCTACACCCGGGGCGATTATCAGCCTGGGCATGCGCAAAAATACACTCCGGGTGCCGATGTGCGGGGGAGGGGTGATATTGAGAATGAATGACCCTCCCCCGCATCTGGTAATGCGCGGTGCGTTTCTCACCTGCAGAGATTTGAACCTAAAATAAGTAAACATTTTGTCTGCAAAGTGGACGCGCTCACTCGTGATACGTTGTCCTCAGACCCCGGTCACCCCTGAGGGGCGCTCATGCGTTTTTGTGAGTTTTTTGAATGACCCCTCCCCCCCTCTTCTGCTCCAGAAATGCACAAAAGACGCTCGAGTTCCACATTTTGGACAAATACGTCGCTCCTTTTCATGCGAAAAACATTGATTGCAAGTTTTAGCGCATTTTTCATGTGTTTGCCGAAGCGCTCATTTCTACGCGTTTCTGCTACGTCCACGTGTGAGCGCGACCTCCATGGACCTCAGATCTCCTCATCTTCGGAGTTTAAAATACATTGCGTTCCAAACAACACCTGGAGAGATAAAAATGTAAAAATAAAATAAACAAGTAAAAGGGGATCAAGAAGAAATCAGAAGTGGTCAAGTAACAATTAATATCATGATACAGGATTTATATATTATTATTATACAGGATTTATATGTTCTTCTTATTATTTTTATTATTATTCAGGATTTATATATTATTATTATTATTATACAAGAGTTATATATTATTATTATTATTATTATTATTATTATTATTATTATACAAGAGTTATATATTATTATTATTATTATTATACAGAATTTATATTATTATTATTATTATTATTTTACAGAATTTATATTATTATTATTATTATTATTATACAGAATTTATATTATTATTATTATTATTCAGGATTTATATATTATTATTATTATACAAGATTTATATATTATTATTATTATTATTATTATTATACAGGATTTATATATATTTATTATACAGGATTTATATGTTATTATTATTATTTTTATTATTATTATTACAGGATTTATATATTATTATTATTCAGGATTTATATATTATTATTATTATTATACAAGATTTATATATTATTATTATTATACAGGATTTATATATATTTATTATACAGGATTTATATATTATTATTATTATTAAACAAGATTTATATATTATTATTATTATACAGGATTTATATATATTTATTATACAGGATTTATATGTTCTTATTATTATTTTTATTATTATTCAGGATTTATATATTATTATTATTATACAAGAGTTATATATTATTATTATTAATATTATTATACAGAATTTATATTATTATTATTATTATTATTATTATACAGAATTTATATTATTATTATTATTATTCAGGATTTATATATTATTATTATTATACAAGATTTATATATTATTATTATTATTATACAGGATTTATATATATTTATTATACAGGATTTATATGATATTAATATTATTTTTATTATTATTACAGGATTTATATATTATTATTATTCAGGATTTATATATTATTATTATTATTATTCAGGATTTATATATTATTATTATTATTATACAAGATTTATATATTATTATTATTATACAGGATTTATATATATTTATTATACAGGATTTATATATTATTATTATTATACAAGATTTATATATCATTATTATTATTATTATTATTATTATTATTATTATACAGGATTCATATATTAATATTTTTATACAGGATTTATATATTATTATTATTATACAGGATTTATATATTATTATTATTATACAGGATTTATATATTATTATTATTATAAAGGATTATATACTTTATAATATCAGACAAGAAATGGCGGGGGACGCACACAGACGCCATGACACTATAACGGCGTTCTCACAATATTCTGTTTTTCAGTTTTAAAAAAAGGGGGAAAAAAGTGGAAGACAAATGCATGAAAAATGCGTCCCCTTACACCCCATGGAACTCCTCTCATCGGGCTGACGCGTTTCACTTGTGTCTTCATTAGTCCCGCTTGCTGCATTTCTGGCGCACTCTTTAAACCTGAACCACAAACGCGGCCCCCTAAAGAAATGAATAGAAAACGCATCAACAGCGCACTGTGTCTTGGTATGTTTAGGTCACATGTTTGTCTTTCACAGGTGCATGCTGGGAGTCAGAAAACACACCTGAAACGCGCCGGAAACGCATCAAAAACGCGTATATGTTGTTTTTTCAGTGGAGCGTGTGAGACGACCTGACAATCCAACCCCCGCTCTACAACTCTCCAAATATCTATCACTAAACAATCATGGCCGCTAATCGTCCCGAATATTCACCGAATGTCATATTGTGTGACCCCGCCCACAACCGATCAATCTCCTCCAATCACTGCCATCTATTTCTCCTCCTAGTGTCGGGGGGGGGAGGGGTGACACATTCTATATATCAGATCGTCATTTACTAAATACAAAGAGATTTCACACCGGAGCCAATCAGCTTCCACCTTTCATTGCCAAAGCGTCACTGAAGAAACTGAAGCTAGAAGCTGATTGGCCGCCATGCAGAGCTGCTCCAGATTCTAAATGCTCCAGTTTTAGTAAATCCCCTCCCCCTCCATAGTGCCCTGAGTGTCTGTCCCAAATAATTATATCACTAATATTATTTATTTCACTGTCTCTTCCAGAAAAATCCAGAACAGTATCTATAGAACTGCTATATTGATTATTGTTTATTGATAACATTTAAAAATAAATTATATTTCTAATCATAATAATAACAATCATCATCATAATAATAATAATAATAATAATAATCATAATAATAATAATCATCATATTTTTACTTCTCCCTCTGTACAGAATACAATGGGTGTAAAACCTGCCAAAAATTAGAAATTCCTGATTCTATATTGATTATTTTCTGCATGATAAATAATTATATATAAAATATAAATACAATGTGAACGCTTCTTACTGAACACAGAAATAGATGGAAAATAAGAGGCAAATTTCTTGAAATCACAGAACTTTCAATTCACTTAGGAGATATATCTATAAATATTTATCAATATATAAAGATATATTAATATACAATAATGAAATACTGAAATATCATATTTATATCATTTATATGATGTGATATTTCAGTATTTCATTATTGTATATTAATATATCTTTTTTGCAACAGTAAAAAAAGTATTTTTCTGAAGGCACTATCACAGAGATCAGACAAATAAATGTTACTTGTTATTTTATGACATTTCTATTTTACTTTATTTATTTATTTTATTTTGTTTATTTATTATTTATTTATTTTTATTTATTTGTTTAATATATTTTATTTTTTTGTAATCATTTTTTTTATTTTATTTTATGACATTTTGCCTGTAGAGGTTTTTTGATAAGGATGATCCCAGGGGTCATGTCAGTCTGTCTGTTTACATTTTAATGTCCATTGAGAAGAGATAAACTATCACTTTATATAAAGTAATATTTAATATAAAACATATTTATTATAATTAGTGAATTTTGTGAAGAATTGTAGATATAAATGGAAACATTGGCCCCCCGACAGGCTGAAAAGGACATTTTCAGAGCAGAAAGTCATCCGTCTCGCCTGGCAATGAGCGGACGGAATCAATTATCTGCTAAACGATCGGTTTTTGCTTTTGACAAAATCTCATCAAACTTCGCCTCAAATTTCGACCACGGGGAATACTTGGGTAAAAAAAAAAAACCTTTAAAAATAACTTCCTATGTCGTGTTACAAAGTACTTTGCGTTCACGGTTCTTTTTCTTTATTTTCTTTTTTGCGTCTTTGCATTTTTCTTTCATGGAAATAATTTTTTTTTTTAAGTCAAATAAAAACATTGAAAGAGACCAAATACAAATGAGATTTGTAGATGTTTTCTTCCATTTATTATTATTATTATTATTTTTAATTTGCCATCTTTTTTTATTTTATATAAAAAAAAAACTAAAAATAATATAAATATATATTTTTAAAAAATCTATAAAAATAAAACTATATATATAAACTTTTCTAAGCATTTTCTGAGACCTAATTTTTTTAGATCCACAGAATAAAAAAAAGGCTTCACAGCTAGAAAATATATACGATATTATTATTGATAATATTTTATTGATCACATTATAAGTCTTTGATTTTAGCATAATTGATGTGAATGTACACAGTATATGCAAAGTGCTGCGTAAATTGACGGTGCTATAAAAGGACCTGTAATAAATAAATAAATTTTCAACAAGGCTGAGATTTGTTTTTGTCCTCCAGCAGTGCACCTTTTTTTTTGCAAAATAATTTTAGTATTTAGAAGTGTGAGGGCCCATTTACTGCAAAGAGTGATAATGTACATGGCTAGATTGTAAGATTAAAAAATTATAGATGAAAAAATAATAATATATACAGTAAATCCTGTATAGTACAAATAATAATAATAATAATAATAATAATAATAATAATTATAATAATAATAATATATAAATCCTGTATTATAACAAAAATAATATATAAATCCTGTATACAAATAATAATAATATATAAATCCTGTATTATAATAATAATAATATATAAATCCTGTATAAAAATAATAATAATATATAACTCCTGTATTATAATAATAATACAAATATATAAATCCTGTATAAAAATAATAATATATAGATCCTTTTTTCTTGCAAAAGAGAATTTAGAAGTGTGAGGGCCAATTTACTGCAAAGAGTATTAATGTACATGACTTATAGATTGTAAGCTCTTTTGAGCAGAGCCCTCCTAACCCTTGTATCTTATTGTATTGTAATTGTACCGCCTCCTTTTAGATAAACAGTTGGTGCTAGATCAATAAATAATAATAAATTGTAGATGTTTTGTAATGTTATTTATTTCAGTGAAAATTAATAAAAAAGATTTAAAACATAATAATAATAATAATATATAAATCCTGTATTATAATATTAATACATAATAATAATAATATATAAATGCTGTATAATAATAATAATAATAATAATAACATGCGTTGCTGCATTACAGTGCCATTGATTTGACTGGCATTCCGATGCATTGTAGCGAGTCGCAATATACGGCGCGGTTTAACACGGCCATGTGTTTTAATGTAACGCACGGCACGGAAGTAGATGGGATTTGCTCGCAGAGGCCATTTCCGGCGGGCAGAATCTGTCTGGAATGACGGACACACGTGAAGAGCTCCGCCCATAAAATGGCGGCCGGCGTTGGCTGCAGAAAATAAATGAAAATATTGAGATGTTATAATACAGCGAAGTGTCAGCGGGGCGGGGGAGGGGGGGCACCCTGACCCGCAGTCACCTGACCCACCTGACCCACAACCATTGAATGACCCTGAAGAGCGACCAAATGGTCCGGAGTGGGGGATACAGGATTCCCCTCCGTGTCCACATTACACCCCCCCTCCCCCACCCTGCCCCCCCCCCATGGAGACCCGGAGGAGGAGGAGGAGGGATGGCGGACAGAAGGGAACCGTGCGCCGCCTGCTGGATACGTGCGCCATTCTCTGCACGCCGCAATCGTATAATACTGAACACTGATACACTGCGCACTTTACCCACTGACCCCCCCCCCCCTCTCCCCCCGCTGTGCGCAGCGTTTCCCTCGCGGTGCGCAGCGTTTCCCCCGCGGTGCGCAGCGATTCCCCCCACTGTGCAGCGTTTCTCCCGATGAGCGCAGCGTTTCCTTGCGTTGCGCAGCGTTTCCCTCGCGGTGTGCAGCGTTTCCCCCGCGGTGCGCAGCGTTTCCCTCACGGTGCGCAGCGATTCCCCCCACTGTGCAGCGTTTCTCCCGCTGTGCGCAGCGTTTCCTCGCGGTGCGCAGCGTTTCCCTCGCGGTGCGCAGCGTTTCCCCCGCGGTGCGCAGCGTTTCCCCCCGCGGTGCGCACAGTTTCCCCGCGGTGCGCAGCGTTTCTCCCACTGTGCGCAGCGTTTCCCTCGAAGTGCGCAGCGTTTCCCTCGCGGTGCGCAGCGTTTCCCCCCACTGTGCAGCGTTTCTCCCGCTGTGCGCAGCGTTTCCCTCGCGGTGCGCAGCGTTTCCCCCCCACTGTGCAGCGTTTCTCCCGCGGTGCGCAGCGTTTCTCCCGCGGTGCGCAGCGTTTCCCCCGCGGTGCGCAGCGTTTCTCCCGCGTTGCGCAGCGTTTCCCTCGCGGTGCGCAACGTTTCCCCCCCCACTGTGCAGCGTTTCTCCTGCGGTGCGCAGCGTTTCTCCCGCGGTCCGCAGCGTTTCCCCCACGGTGCGCAGCGTTTCCCCCCCCACTGCGCAGCGTTTCTCCCGCGGTGCGCAGCGTTTCCCCCGCGGTGCGCAGCGTTTCCCTCGCGGTGCGCAGCGTTTCCCCCCACTGTGCAGCGTTTCTCCCGCGGTGCGCAGCGTTTCCCCCGCGGTGCGTAGCGTTTCTCCCGCGTTGCGCAGCGTTTCCCTCGCGGTGCGCAGCGTTTCTCCCGTGGTGCACAGCGTTTCTCCCGCGGTGCACAGCGTTTGCCCCGCGGTGCGCAGCATTTCTCCCGCGGTGCGCAGCGTTTCCCCCACTGTGCGCAGCGTTTCCCCCCGCTGTGCGCAGCGTCACCACAAAGCGAGATAATGACCGTATACAATAACGATCGCCCTCCACGCTCTATTACACGGGAATCGCGGCGCCCCGTCTGCGGCGTGTCGCTAATCCTCTGCAGCTTTCCCTGGAATTAAATTGCCATTTATACGACAATTATATAAATCAGCGCAGATTTCATGGTAATAAAAAAGGCGGAGGAGGGGCGCTTAGCGATCGCCATCCGAGGATTTCCGTACCGCGCGCTGCCAGCCCAACATGTTGTTCTAATAAAGGTTAGAGGCCGCCGATCGCTCCCCCCTCCCCCCCCAAACTTTCCAATGGCGATGTTTACACATCTCTGATGACTGTTAATATGTAAACGCACCTTATTGTGAGCAGATGTCCGGCGAGAACGCCGCGATCGTATCCTCAAACCACCTGAAGACCGAAACACAAAGACCATGGGGGGTGACGATCGCCCTGCGGGGGGGGGTGACGATTGCCCTGCGGGGGGGGGTGACGATCGCCCTGCAGGGGGGGTGACGATGATCGCCCTGCGGGGGGGGGGGTGATGACGATCGCCCTGCGGGGGGGGGTGACGATCGCCCTGCGGGGGGGGTGACGATTGCCCTGCGGGGGGGTGACGATCGCCCTGCAGGGGGGGGTGACGATGATCGCCCTGCGGGGGGGGGGGTGACGATCGCGGAAGGAAACGATTGATGGATACATTGTATTATATGTTACATTGTCACCGGTCTATTTATAGATATGAGGAATGTTCGGTCTCCAGGATCTTTTCTGGTCACATATCAGACCTCCTACGCGGGACAATAAATAAGCGCCAGTCCTACGCGGGACAATAAATAAGCGCCAGTCCTACGCGGGACAATAAATAAGCGCCAGTCCTACGCGGGACAATAAATAAGCGCCAGTCCTACGCGGGACAATAAATAAGCGCCGGTCCTACGCGGGACGTTAGAAAAGCGCCGGTCCTACGTGGGACCTTAGAAAAGCGCTGGTCCTACGCGGGACATTAGAAAAGCGCCAGTCCTACGCGGGACGTTAAATAATCGTCAGTCCTACGCGGGACATTAGAAAAGCGCCGGTCCTACGCGGGACCTTAGAAAAGCGCCGGTCCTATGCGGGACGTTAGAAAAGCGCCAGTCCTACGCGGGACCTTAGAAAAGCGCCGGTCCTACGCGGGACCTTAGAAAAGCGCCGGTCCTACGCGGGACCATAGAAAAGCGCCGGTCCTACGCGGGACCTTAGAAAAGCGCCGGTCCTATGCGGGACGTTAGAAAAGCGCCGGTCCTACGCGGGACCTTAGAAAAGCGCCGGTCCTACGCGGGACCTTAGAAAAGCGCCGGTCCTACGCGGGACCTTAGAAAAGCGCCGGTCCTACGCGGGACCTTAGAAAAGCGCCGGTCCTACGCGGGACCTTAGAAAAGCGCCGGTCCTATGCGGGACGTTAGAAAAGCGCCGGTCCTACGCGGGACCTTAGAAAAGCGCCGGTCCTACGCGGGACCTTAGAAAAGCGCCGGTCCTACGCGGGACGTTAGAAAAGCGCCGGTCCTACGCGGGACCTTAGAAAAGCGCCGGTCCTACGCGGGACCTTAGAAAAGGTTTTTTTGGTAAAATATAAAAAGATGGCGTCACGCGGAGTGAATGGACACCAAACATGTCGCACTATAAATTGCGCACATTCGTGGAGCGGCGATGTGATCGTTCCTCTAGGAAACGCGTGGGATGTACAGAGGAGGTCGGGGGATGGAATTCGATCCAGCGATGTGCCAGGGATCGGGAGTGACGGGTCCTCTTTATGGCGGGATCTACAAGTGTTATTGACATCCCGGTAAAGAGGAAGTGATGTCATCGCTTCCAGGTCGCCCCGAGACGATCCGGGTTTTGTTCGTCTCTCCGCCGGCTGGTTGCTCAGTGGGACAGGAGAGTCAGAGAAGGGGGAGGGGGAGGGGGTGTGGCCTTCTTCCATTGCTCCTTCCTCCAGTTCTGAGGCTCACGTGCCCCACACATGTTATATGTACATTACATGTCATTGGTCTGATCTCTGGATTGGTGAAATAATAATATGAAACGTTGGGCCCCATTCACACTTCATGATTGGGAATCATTGGGGGGCGGGGTCACTGCAAAACACGCCTTCAAAAATCAGGTGACAAAAATAAGGAGGCGGAGTTTCTTTTGGATGACAAAAAAATGCATCATGAGGCCCCCCCGTGATTGGAGCCCCGTGATTGGAGCCCCGTGATTGGAGCTCTGTGATTGGAGCCCTGTGATTGGAGCTCTGTGATTGGAACCCTGTGATTGGAGCGCTGTGATTGGAACCCTGTGATTGGAGCTCTGTGATTGGAGCCCTGTGATTGGGGCTCTGTGATTGGAGCCCTATGATTGGGGCTCTGTGATTGGGGCTCTGTGATTGGAGCTCTGTGATTGGAGCCCTGTGATTGGGGCTCTGTGATTGGGGCTCTGTGATTGGAGCTCTGTGATTGGAACCCTGTGATTGGGGCTCTGTGATTGGAGCCCTGTGATTGGAGCTCTGTGATTGGAGCCCTGTGATTGGAGCCCCGTGATTGGAGCCCCGTGATTGGAGCCCCGTGATTGGAGCTCTGTGATTGGAGCCCTGTGATTGGAGCCCCGTGATTGGAGCTCTGTGATTGGAGCCCCGTGATTGGAGCTCTGTGATTGGAACCCTGTGATTGGAGCGCTGTGATTGGAACCCTGTGATTGGAGCCCTGTGATTGGGGCTCTGTGATTGGAGCTCTGTGATTGGAGCCCTGTGATTGGAGCCCCGTGATTGGAGCTCTGTGATTGGAGCCCCGTGATTGGAGCTCTGTGATTGGAACCCTGTGATTGGAGCGCTGTGATTGGAACCCTGTGATTGGAGCTCTGTGATTGGAGCCCTGTGATTGGGGCTCTGTGATTGGAACCCTGTGATTGGAGCTCTGTGATTGGAACCCTGTGATTGGAGCGCTGTGATTGGAACCCTGTGATTGGAGCTCTGTGATTGGAGGCCTGTGATTGGGGCTCTGTGATTGGAGCCCTGTGATTGGGGCTCTGTGATTGGGGCTCTGTGATTGGAGCTCTGTGATTGGAGCCCTGTGATTGGGGCTCTGTGATTGGAGCTCTGTGATTGGGGCTCTGTGATTGGAGCTCTGTGATTGGAACCCTGTGATTGGGGCTCTGTGATTGGGGCTCTGTGATTGGAGCTCTGTGATTGGAGCCCTGTGATTGGGGCTCTGTGATTGGAGCTCTGTGATTGGGGCTCTGTGATTGGAGCTCTGTGATTGGAACCCTGTGATTGGGGCTCTGTGATTGGGGCTCTGTGATTGGGGCTCTGTGATTGGAGCTCTGTGATTGGAACCCTGTGATTGGGGCTCTGTGATTGGAGCCCTGTGATTGGGGCTCTGTGATTGGAGCTCTGTGATTGGAGCTCTGTGATTGGAACCCTGTGATTTGGGCTCTGTGATTGGAGCCCTGTGATTGGGGCTCTGTGATTGGAGCTCTGTGATTGGAACCCTGTGATTGGAGCCCTGGGATTGGAGCCCTGTGATTGGAGCCCTGTGATTGGGGCTCTGTGATTGGGGCTCTGTGATTGGGGCTCTGTGATTGGAGCTCTGTGATTGGAACCCTGTGATTGGGGCTCTGTGATTGGAGCTCTGTGATTGGGGCTCTGTGATTGGAGCTTTGTGATTGGAGCCCTGTGATTGGAGCTCTGTGATTGGAGCTCTGTGATTGGAACCCTGTGATTGGAGCCCTGGGATTGGAGCCCTGTGATTGGATCCCTGTGATTGGAGCCCTGTGATTGGGGCTCTGTGATTGGAGCTTTGTGATTGGAGCCCTGTGATTGGAGCTCTGTGATTGGGGCTCTGTGATTGGAGCTTTGTGTTTGGAGCCCTGTGATTGGAGCCCTGTGATTGGAGCCCTGTGATTGGATCCCTGTGATTGGAGCCCTGTGATTGGAGCCCTGTGATTGGAGCTCTGTGATTGGGGCTCTGTGATTGAAGCTTTGTGATTGGAGCTCTGTGATTGGAGCTCTGTGATTGGGGCTCTGTGATTGGAACCCTGTGATTGGAGCGCTGTGATTGGAACCCTGTGATTGGAGCTCTGTGATTGGGGCTCTGTGATTGGAGCTCTTAGATTGGAGCCCTGTGATTGGAGCCCTGTGATTGGGGCTCTGTGATTGGGGCTCTGTGATTGGAGCCCTGTGATTGGAGCTCTGTGATTGGAGCCCTGTGATTGGAGCCCCGTGATTGGAGCCCCGTGATTGGAGCCCCGTGATTGGAGCCCCGTGATTGGAGCTCTGTGATTGGAGCCCTGTGATTGGAGCTCTGTGATTGGAACCCTGTGATTGGAGCGCTGTGATTGGAACCCTGTGATTGGAGCTCTGTGATTGGAGCCCTGTGATTGGGGCTCTGTGATTGGAGCCCTATGATTGGGGCTCTGTGATTGGGGCTCTGTGATTGGAGCTCTGTGATTGGAGCCCTGTGATTGGGGCTCTGTGATTGGGGCTCTGTGATTGGAGCTCTGTGATTGGAACCCTGTGATTGGGGCTCTGTGATTGGAGCCCTGTGATTGGAGCTCTGTAATTGGAGCCCTGTGATTGGAGCCCCGTGATTGTGATTGGAGCTCTGTGATTGGAGCTCTGTGATTGGAGCCCTGTGATTGGGGCTCTGTGATTGGAGCTCTGTGATTGGAGCCCTGTGATTGGGGCTCTGTGATTGGAACCCTGTGATTGGAGCTCTGTGATTGGAACCCTGTGATTGGAACCCTGTGATTGGAGCTCTGTGATTGGAGCCCTGTGATTGGGGCTCTGTGATTGGAGCCCTATGATTGGGGCTCTGTGATTGGGGCTCTGTGATTGGAGCTCTGTGATTGGAGCCCTGTGATTGGGGCTCTGTGATTGGGGCTCTGTGATTGGAGCTCTGTGATTGGAACCCTGTGATTGGGGCTCTGTGATTGGAGCCCTGTGATTGGAGCTCTGTGATTGGAGCCCTGTGATTGGAGCCCCGTGATTGTGATTGGAGCTCTGTGATTGGAGCTCTGTGATTGGAGCCCTGTGATTGGGGCTCTGTGATTGGAGCTCTGTGATTGGAGCCCTGTGATTGGGGCTCTGTGATTGGAACCCTGTGATTGGAGCTCTGTGATTGGAACCCTGTGATTGGAGCGCTGTGATTGGAACCCTGTGATTGGAGCTCTGTGATTGGAGCCCTGTGATTGGGGCTCTGTGATTGGAGCCCTGTGATTGGGGCTCTGTGATTGGGGCTCTGTGATTGGAGCCCTGTGATTGGGGCTCTGTGATTGGGGCTCTGTGATTGGAGCTCTGTGATTGGGGCTCTGTGATTGGAGCTCTGTGATTGGAACCCTGTGATTGGGGCTCTGTGATTGGGGCTCTGTGATTGGAACCCTGTGATTGGGGCTCTGTGATTGGAGCTCTGTGATTGGAGCTCTGTGATTGGAACCCTGTGATTTGGGCTCTGTGATTGGAGCCCTGTGATTGGGGCTCTGTGATTGGGGCTCTGTGATTGGAACCCTGTGATTGGAGCCCTGGGATTGGAGCCCTGTGATTGGAGCCCTGTGATTGGGGCTCTGTGATTGGGGCTCTGTGATTGGAGCTCTGTGATTGGAACCCTGTGATTGGGGCTCTGTGATTGGAGCTCTGTGATTGGGCTCTGTGATTGGAGCTTTGTGATTGGAGCCCTGTGATTGGAGCTCTGTGATTGGAACCCTGTGATTGGAGCCCTGGGATTGGAGCCCTGTGATTGGATCCCTGTGATTGGAGCCCTGTGATTGGGGCTCTGTGATTGGGGCTCTGTGATTGGAGCTTTGTGATTGGAGCCCTGTGATTGGAGCTCTGTGATTGGGGCTCTGTGATTGGAGCTTTGTGTTTGGAGCCCTGTGATTGGAGCCCTGTGATTGGATCCCTGTGATTGGAGCCCTGTGATTGGAGCCCTGTGATTGTAGCTCTGTAATTGGGGCTCTGTGATTGAAGCTTTGTGATTGGAGCTCTGTGATTGGAGCTCTGTGATTGGAGCTTTGTGATTGGAGCCCTGTGATTGGAGCCCTGTGATTGGAACCCTGTGATTGGAGCCCTGTGATTGGAACCCTGTGATTGGAGCCCGGTGATTGGAACCCTGTGATTGGAGCTCTGTGATTGGAGCTCTGTGATTGGAGCCCTGTGATTGGAGCTCTGTGATTGGAGCCCTGTGATTGGAGCTCTGTGATTGGAACCCTGTGATTGGAGCCTGGTGATTGGAACCCTGTGATTGGAGCTCTGTGATTGGAGCCCTGTGATTGGAGCTCTGTGATTGGAACCCTGTGATTGGAGCCCGGTGATTGGAACCCTGTGATTGGAGCTCTGTGATTGGAGCCCTGTGATTGGAGCTCTGTGATTAGAACCCTGTGATTGGAGCCCTGGGATTGGGGCCCTGTGATTGGAGCTCTGGGATTGGAGCCCTGGGATTGGAACCCTGGGATTGGAGCCCTGGGATTGGAGCCCTGGGATTGGAGCCCTGTGATTGGAGCCCTGTGATTGGGGCTCTGTGATTGGAGCCCTGTGATTGGGGCTCTGTGATTGGAGCTCTGTGATTCGGGCCCACAGAAATAGACAGAAAGGAAATTGTACGATACCCCAAATCTGGGGGGTCCCATCCAAAGGGGGTACGGGGGTCTCTCCACAACCACTGGGTGGGGGAGGGGGGTGGTACACGTTGGGGCGCTCAGGTATATTTGTATCTCATGAGGGAATTCCCCAGGGTGGCGCTATCCCTTTAAGAGAAGAGTAGGGAGGGTGTGGCCTCTGTGTGGTCTAAACAAAAATGTGTTTTGTTTCCATTCGTTGTTTTCATCAATTTTGTTTTCTTCTATTTTTCTATCTTTTCTATTCTATTCGAAATTCAAACTTTGGAAAATGTTGTTTTATTCTTTCTATTTTATTTTCTATTCAAAATTTGAATTTCAGAAGATAATTATATTTTTTCTATTTTTATTCTATTCCTTTATTTTTTCCTATTCTATTCTTTTTGACTCTATTAGATTCTCTTCCCTTATTTTCTATTATTAGATTCTCTTCCCTTATTTTCTATTATTAGATTCTCTTCCCTTATTTTCTATCATTAGATTCTCTTCCCTTATTTTCTATTCTATTTTATTCTCTTCCCTTATTTTCTATTCTATTTTATTCTCTTTGGAATTTCAAATTCTGTTTGAAAACGATTTGAATTTGTGATTTCGGATTTGTTATTGTAATTCATACTTGACATAATTGTAGCCGTATTAGTGCAATTGTGACAGAGAAAATTAAGTACTGCTTGGACCTTGAAGAAGGGGGGACATCCCCGAAAGCTTGTCCTGAAAAATTGTATGTTAGTGCAAATAAAAAAAGTATCACGGACAGAACTTAATTTTTTTTATTGTAATTCAGAAATTGAAATCCATCCGAATTTCCAAATAACAAAACGAACGTCTAACGCGGTCTGTTATGAAGTCGCCTCCCCATTTTTCTAGTCTCATCACATCAACTTCTGGGACAACATGTTCACTCGCTGCCTAATATAACCCGCCCACTTCCAGGTGCCATCGTCACCAGATAATCCGAGTCATCGCTTCACCTGTCAGGGTGGGAATGTTCTGACCGTCTTCTGTAGTCTGTCTATGTGCAGCCCCCCCCCCTATATCCTGACCCCTGGGGGAGGGGAATTCCTCGCACATTTGGTGTCCTCAGTGCACCTGACTGTGAAATCAGATCCTTCCTCTGAGCAGACAACATGCCAATCATCACCCCTGGGGGACAATCAGTGGTGGGGGGATGGGGGGCACAGAACGTGCTGACATGTCTCCGCCAATTGATTCTAAAGATGTTCCGGGATTTTGGCTGGAAAAACAGAGAGAGGGCGGAACACGTGCGGCCGCGATGTGCTTCTCATTTACCGCCCATCTCATTACTAGACGCCCATGTGAGAGCAATTTACCGCAGGAAGACAAGTGGGAGAAATGGGGGGGATCTGCCGCTTCATCGGGGGGCAAGTGGGGGCTCTTCTCTGCTTCAAAATCATCACCAAACCCCTCAGGAGGGTGTCATGGTCCCCCCCCTAGGAGGGTGTCACCGTCCCCCCTCCCCACAGAAGGGTATCACCGTCCCCCCTCCCCCACAGGAGGGTGTCACCGTCCCCCCTCTCCCCCCCAGGAGGGTGTCACCGTCCCCCCTCTCCCCCTAGGAGGGTGTCACCATCCCCCCTCCCCCCCAGGAGGGTGTCATCGCTCCCCTCTCCCCCCCAGGAGGGTGTCACCGCTCCCCTCTCCCCCCCAGCAGGGTATCACCGTCCCCCTCTCCCCCTAGAAGGGTGTCACCCGTCCCCCCTCTCCCCCCCAGGAGGGTGTCACCGTCCCCCCTCTCCCCCCAGGAGGGTATCATTGTCCCCTCTCCCCCCAGGAGGGTATCACTGTCCCCCCTCCTCCCCCAGGAGGGTATCACCGCCCCCCTCTCCCCCCTAGGAGGGTGTCACCGTCCCCCCTCCTGCACAGAATGGTATCACCGTCCCCCTCTCCCCCCTAGGAGGGTGTCACCGTCCCCCCCTCCCCCACAGGAGGGTGTCACCGTCCCCCCCTCTCCCCCCCAGGAGGGTGTCACGTCCCCCCTCTCCCCCCCAGGAGGGTGTCACCATCCCCCTCTCCCCCCCAGAAGGGTGTCACCGTCCCCCCTCTCCCCCCCAGGAGGGTGTCACCGTCCCCCCTCTCCCCCCCAGGAGGGTGTCACCGTCCCCCCTCTCCCCCCCAGGAGGGTATCATTGTCCCCTCTCCCCCCAGAGGTATCACCGTCCCCCTCTCCCCCCAGGAGGGTGTCACCGTCCCCCCTCCCCCCAGGAGGGTGTCACTGCTCCCCTCTCCCCCCCAGCAGGGTGTCACCGTCCCCCCTCTCCCCCTAGAAGGGTGTCACCGTCCCCCCTCTCCCCCCAGGAGGGTGTCACCGTCCCCCCTCTCCCCCCAGGAGGGTATCATTGTCCCCTCTCACCCCAGGAGGGTATCACCATCCCCCCTCTCCCCCCAGGAGGGTATCACCCCCGCCCCCCCCCTCTCCCCCCTAGGAGGGTGTCACCGTCCCCCCTCCTGCACAGAAGGGTATCACCGTCCCCCCTCTCCCCCCTAGGAGGGTGTCACCGTCCCCCCTCCCCACAGGAGGTGTCACCGTCCCCCCTCTCTCCCCGGCCAGGGAGGGGGTGTCACGTCCCCCCTCTCCCCCCAGGAGGGTGTCACCATCCCCCCTCTCCCCCCTAGGAGGGTGTCACCGTCCCCCCTCCCCCCCAGGAAAGGTGTCACCGCTCCCCTCTCCCCCCAGCAGGGTATCACTGTCCCCCCTCTCCCCCTAGGAGGGTGTCACCGTCCCCCCTCTCCCCCCCAGGAGGGTGTCACCGTCCCCCCTCTCCCCCCCAGGAGGGTATCATTGTCCCCTCTCCCCCCAGGAGGGTATCACCGTCCCCCCTCTCCCCCCAGGAGGGTATCACCCGTCCCCCCTCTCCCCCCAAGAGGGTATCACCGTCCCCCCTCTCCCCCTAGGAGGGTGTCATCGTCCCCCTCTCCCCCCTAGGAGGGAGTCACCGTCCCCCCTCTCCCCCCCAGGAGGGTGTCACCGTCCCCCCTCTCCCCCTAGGAGGGTGTCACCGTCCCCCTCTCCCCCTAGGAGGGTGTCACCGTCCCCCATCCCCCCCAGGAGGGTATCACCACCCCCCCAGGAGGGTATCACCACCCCACCAGGAGGGTGTCACTGTCCCCCCCCCTATCCCGGATATAAACGTCCCGCCCGGGAATATCGCCCTCTTTGGGCGGGACGCTGTCCGTATTGGATGTGGAATTGGCCGCCATGTTGTCGGTTGTCTGGAGGTCTCCGAGATCTGATGGAAATCTGAAGACAAATTGATGATCAGAAAGGTTAAGTGACAGTTTGGTGAAGATGTTGTGGAGAGGCACATGGCAGCGCCGTGGCCCCGGTGACCCCGACCAGCAGGGGGCCCCTCCAGGCCGATCAGGTTACAGATTTAACACTCAGTTCAAACACAGAGACGGGCGGCCATGTGCCGGGCACGGGGCAACAATAATACATCACAGTTAATGGGGCAATTATCGTACCTGGGGGGCGCACAACCGCCAGAGTGGGATCCAAACAGGGGGGACGTCTCTGTACAATATGGGGGACACAGGCTGTCTCTGTACATTATGGGGGGACACAGACTGTCTCTGTACAATATGGGGGGACACAGGCTGTCTCTGTACATAATGGGGGACACAGGCTGTCTCTGTACATTATGGGGGGACACAGGCTGTCTCTGTAAAATATGGGGATACACAGGCTGTCCTCTGTACAATATGGGGGGACACAGGCTGTCTCTGTACAATATGGGGGGACACAGGCTGTCTCTGTACAATATGGGGGGACACAGGCTGTCTCTGTACAATATGGGGGACACAGGCTGTCTCTGTACAATATGGGGGGAACAGGCTGTTTCTGTACAATATGGGGGGACACAGGCTGTCTCTGTACAATATGGGGGACACAGGCTGTCTCTGTACAATATGGGGGGACACAGGCTGTCTCTGTACAATATGGGGGGACACAGGCTGTCTCTGTACAATATGGGGGACACAGGCTGTCTCTGTACAATATGGGGGACACAGGCTGTCTCTGTACAATATGGGGGACACAGGCTGTCTCTGTACAATATGGGGGGAACAGGCTGTCTCTGTACAATATGGGGGGGGGGCACAGGTTGTTTCTGTACAATATGGGGGACACAGGCTGTCTCTGTACAATATGGGGGGACACAGGCTGTCTCTGTACAATATGGGGGACACAGGCTGTCTCTGTACAATATGGGGGGGACACAGGCTGTCTCTGTACAATATGGGGGGAACAGGCTGTCTCTGTACAAAATGGGGGGGCACAGGTTGTTTCTGTACAATATGGGGGACACAGGCTGTCTCTGTACAATATGGGGGGACACAGGCTGTCTCTGTACAATATGGGGGGACACAGGCTGTCTCTGTACAATATGGGGGGACACAGGCTGTCTCTGTTCAATATGGGGGACACAGGCTGTCTCTGTACAATATGGGGGGACACAGGCTGTCTCTGTACAATATGGGGCGACACAGGCTGTCTCTGTTCAATATAGGGGACACAGGCCGTCTCTGTACAATATGGGGGACACAGGCTGTCTCTGTACAATATGGGTGGACACAGGCTGTCTCTGTACAATATGGGGGACACAGGCTGTCTCTGTACAATATGGGGGGACACAGGCTGTCTCTGTACAATATGGGGGACACAGGCTGTCTCTGTTCAATATAGGGGACACAGGCTGTCTCTGTACAATATGGGGGACACAGGCTGTCTCTGTACAATATGGGTGGAAACAGGCTGTCTCTGTACAATATGGGGGGGCACAGGCTGTCTCTGTACAATATGGGGGGGCACAGGCTGTCTCTGTACAATATGGAGGACACAGACTGTCTCTGTACAATATGGGGGGGCACAGGCTGTCTCTGTACAATATGGGGGACACTGGCTGTCTCTGTACAATATCGGGGGGCACAGGCTGTCTCTGTACAATATGGGGGGGCACAGGCTGTCTCTGTACAATATGGGGGGGCACAGGCTGTCTCTGTACAATATGGGGGGGGCACAGGCTGTCTCTGTACAATATGGGGGCACAGGTTGTTTCTGTACAATATGGGGGACACAGACTGTCTCTGTACAATATGGGGGGACACAGGCTGTCTCTGTACAATATGGGGGGGGCACAGGCTGTCTCTGTACAATATGGGGGAACAGGCTGTCTCTGTACAATATGGGGGGACACAGGCTGTCTCTGTACAATATGGCGGGACACAGGCTGTCTCTGTACAATATGGGGGACACAGGCTGTTTCTGTACAATATGGGGGGATACAGGCTGTCTCTGTACAATATGGGGGACACAGGCTGTCTCTGTACAATATGGGGGGGCACAGGCTGTCTCTGTACAATATGGGGGGGCACAGGCTGTCTCTGTACAATATGGGGGGACACAGGCTGTCTCTGTACAATATGGGGGACACAAACTGTCTCTGTACAATATGGGGACACAGGCTGTCTCTGTACAATATGGGGGGGGGCACAGGCTGTCTCTGTACAATATGGGCGGCACAGGTTGTCTCTGTACAATATGGGGGACACTGGCTGTCTCTGTACAATATGGGGGGGCACAGGCTGTCTCTGTACAATATGGGGGGACACAGGCTGTCTCTGTACAATATGGGGGGACACAGGCTGTCTCTGTACAATATGGGGGGACACAGGCTGTCTCTGTACAATATGGGCGGCACAGGCTGTCTCTGTACAATATGGGGGACACTGGCTGTCTCTGTACAATATGGGGGGGCACAGGCTGTCTCTGTACAATATGGGGGGGCACAGGCTGTCTCTGTACAATATGGGGGGGCACAGGCTGTCTCTGTACAATATGGGGGACACAGGCTGTCTCTGTACTATATGGGGGACACTGGCTGTCTCTGTACAATATGGGGGGGCACAGGCTGTCTCTGTACAATATGGGGGGACACATGCTGTCTCTGTACAATATGGGGGACACAGGCTGTCTCTGTACAATATGGGGGGACACAGGCTGTCTCTGTACAATATGGGGGGACACAGGCTGTCTCTGTACAATATGGGGGGACACAGGCTGTCTCTGTTCAATATGGGGGACACAGGCTGTCTCTGTACAATATGGGGGGACACAGGCTGTCTCTGTACAATATGGGGGACACAGGCTGTCTCTGTTCAATATAGGGGACACAGGCCGTCTCTGTACAATATGGGGGACACAGGCTGTCTCTGTACAATATGGGTGGAAACAGGCTGTCTCTGTACAATATGGGGGACACAGGCTGTCTCTGTACAATATGGGGGGACACAGGCTGTCTCTGTACAATATGGGGGACACAGGCTGTCTCTGTTCAATATAGGGGACACAGGCTGTCTCTGTACAATATGGGGGACACAGGCTGTCTCTGTACAATATGGGTGGAAACAGGCTGTCTCTGTACAATATGGGGGACACAGGCTGTCTCTGTACAATATGAGGGACACAGGCTATCTCTGTACAATATGGGGGGGACACAGGCTGTCTCTGTACAATATGGGGGGGCACAGGCTGTCTCTGTACAATATGGGGGACACTGGCTGTCTCTGCACAATATCGGGGGGCACAGGCTGTCTCTGTACAATATGGGGGGGCACAGGCGGTCGCTGTACAATATGGGGGGGCACAGGCTGTCTCTGTACAATATGGGGGGGCACAGGCTGTCTCTGTACAATATGGGGGCACAGGTTGTTTCTGTTTGTACAATATGGGGGACACAGACTGTCTCTGTACAATATGGGGGGACACAGGCTGTCTCTGTACAATATGGGGGGCACAGGCTGTCTCTGTACAATATGGGGGGAACAGGCTGTCTCTGTACAATATGGGGGGACACAGGCTGTCTCTGTACAATATGGGGGGACACAGGCTGTCTCTGTACAATATGGGGGACACAGGCTGTTTCTGTACAATATGGGGGGATACAGGCTGTCTCTGTACAATATGGGGGACACAGGCTGTCTCTGTACAATATGGGGGGGCACAGGCTGTCTCTGTACAATATGGGGGGACACAGGCTGTCTCTGTACAATATGGGGGGACACAAACTGTCTCTGTACAATATGGGGACACAGGCTGTCTCTGTACAATATGGGGGGGCACAGGCTGTCTCTGTACAATATGGGCGGCACAGGCTGTCTCTGTACAATATGGGGGACACTGGCTGTCTCTGTACAATATGGGGGGGGGGGCACAGGCTGTCTCTGTACAATATGGGGGGCACAGGCTGTCTCTGTACAATATGGGGGGACACAGGCTGTCTCTGTACAATATGGGGGGACACAAACTGTCTCTGTACAATATGGGGACACAGGCTGTCTCTGTACAATATGGGGGGCACAGGCTGTCTCTGTACAATATGGGGGGGGGCACAGGCTGTCTCTGTACAATATGGGGGGACACAGGCTGTCTCTGTACAATATGGGGGGGCACAGGCTGTCTCTGTACAATATGGGGGGCACAGGCTGTTTCTGTACAATATGGGGGGGACACAGGCTGTCTCTGTACTATATGGGGGGCACAGGCTGTCTCTGTACAATATGGGGACACAGGCTGTTTCTGTACAATATGGGGGGACTCAGGCTGTCTCTGTACAATATGGGGGGCACAGGTTGTTTCTGTACAATATGGGGGACACAGGCTGTTTCTGTACAATATGGGGGGATACAGGCTGTCTCTGTACAATATGGGGGGCACAGGTTGTTTCTGTACAATATGGGGGACACAGGCTGTCTCTGTACAATATGGGGGACACAGGCTGTCTCTGTACAATATGGGGGACACAGGCTGTCTCTGTACAATATGGGGGGACACAGGCTGTTTCTGTACAATATGGGGGGACACATGCTGTCTCTGTACAATATGGGGGACACAGGCTGTCTCTGTACAATATGGGGGGACACATGCTGTCTCTGTACAATATGGGGGACACAGGCTGTCTCTGTACAATATGGGGGGACACAGGCTGTCTCTGTACAATATGGGGGGACACAGGCTGTCTCTGTATAATATGGGGGGCACAGGCTGTCTCTGTACAATATGGGGGACACAGGCTGTTTCTGTACAATATGGGGGATACATGCTGTCTCTGTACAATATGGGGGACACAGGCTGTCTCTGTACAATATGGGGGGGCACAGGCTGTCTCTGTACAATATGGGGGGACACAGGCTGTTTCTGTACAATATGTGGGGGCACAGGCTGTCTCTGTACAATATGGGGGGACACAGGCTGTCTCTGTACAATATGGGGGGGGGGCACAGGCTGTCTCTGTACAATATGGGGGACACAGGCTGTCTCTATACAATATGGGGGGACACAGGCTGTCTCTGTACAATATGGGGGGACACAGGCTGTCTCTGTACAATATGGAGGACACAGGCTGTCTCTGTACAATATGGGGGGACACAGGATGTCTCTGTACAATATGGGGGACACAGGCTGTCTCTGTACAATATGGGGGGACACAGGCTGTTTCTGTACAATATGGGGGGACACATGCTGTCTCTGTACAATATGGGGGACACAGGCTGTCTCTGTACAATATGGGGGGACACAGGCTGTCTCTGTACAATATGGGGGGACACTGGCTGTCTCTGTACAATATGGGGGGGACACAGGCTGTCTCTGTACAATATGGGGGGACACAGGCTGTCTCTGTACAATATGGGGGGACACAGGCTGTTTCTGTACAATATGGGGGGACACATGCTGTCTCTGTACAATATGGGGGACACAGGCTGTCTCTGTACAATATGGGGGGACACAGGCTGTCTCTGTACAATATGGGGGGACACAGACTGTCTCTGTACAATATGGGGGACACAGGCTGTCTCTGTACAATATGGGGGGACACAGGCTGTCTCTGTACAATATGGGGGGACACAGGCTGTCTCTGTATAATATGGGGGGACACAGGCTGTTTCTGTACAATATGGGGGGACACAGACTGTCTCTGTACAATATGGGGGACACAGGCTGTCTCTGTACAATATGGGGGGACACAGGCTGTCTCTGTACAATATGGGGGGACACATGCTGCCTCTGTACAATATGGGGGGACACAGGCTGTCTCTGTACAATATGGGGGGACACAGGCTGTTTCTGTACAATATGGGGGGACACATGCTGTCTCTGTACAATATGGGGGACACAGGCTGTCTCTGTACAATATGGGGGGACACAGGCTGTCTCTGTACAATATGGGGGGACACTGGCTGTCTCTGTACAATATGGGGGGGACACAGGCTGTTTCTGTACAATATGGGGGGACACATGCTGTCTCTGTACAATATGGGCGGCACAGGCTGTCTCTGTACAATATGGGGGACACTGGCTGTCTCTGTACAATATGGGGGGGCACAGGCTGTCTCTGTACAATATGGGGGGGCACAGGCTGTCTCTGTACAATATGGGGGGGCACAGGCTGTCTCTGTACAATATGGGGGACACAGGCTGTTTCAGTACAATATGGGGGGATACAGGCTGTCTCTGTACAATATGGGGGGGGGGCACAGGCTGTCTCTGTACAATATGGGGGGACACAGGCTGTCTCTGTACAATATGGGGGGGGGCACAGGCTGTCTCTGTACAATATGGGGGGGCACAGGCTGTTTCTGTACAATATGGGGGGACTCAGGCTGTCTCTGTACAATATGGGGGGACACAGGCTGTCTCTGTACAATATGGGGGACACAGGCTGTTTCTGTACAATATGGGGGGATACAGGCTGTCTCTGTACAATATGGGGGGCACAGGTTGTTTCTGTACAATATGGGGGACACAGGCTGTCTCTGTACAATATGGGGGGACACATGCTGTATCTGTACAATATGGGGGACACAGGCTGTCTCTGTACAATATGGGGGGACACAGGCTGTCTCTGTACAATATGGGGGGACACAGGCTGTCTCTGTACAATATGGGGGGACATAGGCTGTCTCTGTACAATATGGGGGGACACATGCTGTCTCTGTACAATATGGGGGACACAGGCTGTCTCTGTACAATATGGGGGGACACAGGCTGTCTCTGTACAATATGGGGGGACACAGGCTGTTTCTGTACAATATGGGGGGACACAGGCTGTCTCTGTACAATATGGGGGGACACAGGCTGTCTCTGTTCAATATGGGGGACACAGGCTGTCCTCTGTACAATATGGGGGGACACAGGCTGTCTCTGTACAATATGGGGGGGGACACAGGCTGTCTCTGTTCAATATAGGGGACACAGGCCGTCTCTGTACAATATGGGGGACACAGGCTGTCTCTGTACAATATGGGTGGAAACAGGCTGTCTCTGTACAATATGGGGGACACAGGCTGTCTCTGTACAATATGGGGGGACACAGGCTGTCTCTGTACAATATGGGGGACACAGGCTGTCTCTGTTCAATATAGGGGACACAGGCTGTCTCTGTACAATATGGGGGACACAGGCTGTCTCTGTACAATATGGGTGGAAACAGGCTGTCTCTGTACAATATGGGGGACACAGGCTGTCTCTGTACAATATGGGGGACACAGGCTATCTCTGTACAATATGGGGGGACACAGGCTGTCTCTGTACAATATGGGGGACACAGGCTGTCTCTGTACAATATGGGGGGGGCACAGGTTGTCTCTGTACAATATGGGGGGGCACAGGCTGTCTCTGTACAATATGGGGGGGCACAGGCTGTCTCTGTACAATATGGAGGACACAGACTGTCTCTGTACAATATGGGGGGGGCACAGGCTGTCTCTGTACAATATGGGGGACACTGGCTGTCTCTGTACAATATCGGGGGGCACAGGCTGTCTCTGTACAATATGGGGGGGCACAGGCTGTCTCTGTACAATATGGGGGGGCACAGGCTGTCTCTGTACAATATGGGGGGCACAGGCTGTCTCTGTACAATATGGGGGCACAGGTTGTTTCTGTACAATATGGGGGGCACAGACTGTCTCTGTACAATATGGGGGGACACAGGCTGTCTCTGTACAATATAGGGGGCACAGGCTGTCTCTGTACAATATGGGGGGAACAGGCTGTCTCTGTACAATATGGGGGACACAGGCTGTCTCTGTACAATATGGGGGACACAGGCCGTCTCTGTACAATATGGGGGACACAGGCTGTTTCTGTACAATATGGGAGGATACAGGCTGTCTCTGTACAATATGGGGGACACAGGCTGTCTCTGTACAATATGGGGGGCCACAGGCTGTCTCTGTACAATATGGGGGGGCACAGGCTGTCTCTGTACAATATGGGGGGACACAGGCTGTCTCTGTACAATATGGGGGGACACAAACTGTCTCTGTACAATATGGGGACACAGGCTGTCTCTGTACAATATGGGGGGCACAGGCTGTCTCTGTACAATATGGGTGGCACAGGCTGTCTCTGTACAATATGGGGGACACTGGCTGTCTCTGTACAATATGGGGGGGGGCACAGGCTGTCTCTGTACAATATGGGGGGCACAGGCTGTCTCTGTACAATATGGGGGGACACAGGCTGTCTCTGTACAATATGGGGGGACACAAACTGTCTCTGTACAATATGGGGACACAGGCTGTCTCTGTACAATATGGGGGGGCACAGGCTGTCTCTGTACAATATGGGGGGGGCACAGGCTGTCTCTGTACAATATGGGGGGACATAGGCTGTCTCTGTACAATATGGGGGGGGGGCACAGGCTGTCTCTGTACAATATGGGGGGCACAGGCTGTTTCTGTACAATATGGGGGGACACAGGCTGTCTCTGTACAATATGGGGGGCACAGGCTGTCTCTGTACAATATGGGGGACACAGGCTGTTTCTGTACAATATGGGGGGATACAGGCTGTCTCTGTACAATATGGGGGGCACAGGTTGTTTCTGTACAATATGGGGGACACAGGCTGTCTCTGTACAATATGGGGGGACACATGCTGTCTCTGTACAATATGGGGGGACACAGGCTGTCTCTGTACAATATGGGGGACACAGGCTGTCTCTGTACAATATGGGGGACACAGGCTATCTCTGTACAATATGGGGGGACACAGGCTGTCTCTGTACAATATGGGGGACACAGGCTGTCTCTGTACAATATGGGGGGGGCACAGGTTGTCTCTGTACAATATGGGGGGGCACAGGCTGTCTCTGTACAATATGGGGGGGCACAGGCTGTCTCTGTACAATATGGAGGACACAGACTGTCTCTGTACAATATGGGGGGGGGCACAGGCTGTCTCTGTACAATATGGGGGACACTGGCTGTCTCTGTACAATATCGGGGGGCACAGGCTGTCTCTGTACAATATGGGGGGGCACAGGCTGTCTCTGTACAATATGGGGGGGCACAGGCTGTCTCTGTACAATATGGGGGGCACAGGCTGTCTCTGTACAATATGGGGGCACAGGTTGTTTCTGTACAATATGGGGGGCACAGACTGTCTCTGTACAATATGGGGGGACACAGGCTGTCTCTGTACAATATAGGGGGCACAGGCTGTCTCTGTACAATATGGGGGGAACAGGCTGTCTCTGTACAATATGGGGGGACACAGGCTGTCTCTGTACAATATGGGGGACACAGGCCGTCTCTGTACAATATGGGGGACACAGGCTGTTTCTGTACAATATGGGAGGATACAGGCTGTCTCTGTACAATATGGGGGACACAGGCTGTCTCTGTACAATATGGGGGGCCACAGGCTGTCTCTGTACAATATGGGGGGGCACAGGCTGTCTCTGTACAATATGGGGGGACACAGGCTGTCTCTGTACAATATGGGGGGACACAAACTGTCTCTGTACAATATGGGGACACAGGCTGTCTCTGTACAATATGGGGGGCACAGGCTGTCTCTGTACAATATGGGTGGCACAGGCTGTCTCTGTACAATATGGGGGACACTGGCTGTCTCTGTACAATATGGGGGGGGCACAGGCTGTCTCTGTACAATATGGGGGGCACAGGCTGTCTCTGTACAATATGGGGGGACACAGGCTGTCTCTGTACAATATGGGGGGACACAAACTGTCTCTGTACAATATGGGGACACAGGCTGTCTCTGTACAATATGGGGGGGCACAGGCTGTCTCTGTACAATATGGGGGGGGCACAGGCTGTCTCTGTACAATATGGGGGGACATAGGCTGTCTCTGTACAATATGGGGGGGGGCACAGGCTGTCTCTGTACAATATGGGGGGCACAGGCTGTTTCTGTACAATATGGGGGGACACAGGCTGTCTCTGTACAATATGGGGGGCACAGGCTGTCTCTGTACAATATGGGGGACACAGGCTGTTTCTGTACAATATGGGGGGATACAGGCTGTCTCTGTACAATATGGGGGGCACAGGTTGTTTCTGTACAATATGGGGGACACAGGCTGTCTCTGTACAATATGGGGGGACACATGCTGTCTCTGTACAATATGGGGGGACACAGGCTGTCTCTGTACAATATGGGGGACACAGGCTGTCTCTGTACAATATGGGGGGACACAGGCTGTCTCTGTACAATATGGGGGGACACAGGCGGTCTCTGTACAATATGGGGGGACACAGGCTGTTTCTGTACAATATGGGGGGACACATGCTGTCTCTGTACAATATGGGGGACACAGGCTGTCTCTGTACAATATGGGGGGACACAGGCTGTCTCTGTACAATATGGGGGGACACAGGCTGTCTCTGTACAATATGGGGGGACACAGGCTGTCTCTGTACAATATGGGGGGACACAGGCTGTCTCTGTATAATATGGGGGGGCACAGGCTGTCTCTGTACAATATGGGGGACACAGGCTGTTTCTGTACAATATGGGGGGATACATGCTGTCTCTGTACAATATGGGGGACACAGGCTGTCTCTGTACAATATGGGGGGCACAGGCTGTCTCTGTACAATATGGGGGGACACAGGCTGTCTCTGTACAATATGGGGGGACACAAACTGTCTCTGTACAATATGGGGACACAGGCTGTCTCTGTACAATATGGGGGGCACAGGCTGTCTCTGTACAATATGGGGGGGCACAGGCTGTCTCTGTACAATATGGGGGGACACAGGCTGTCTCTGTATAATATGGGGGGGCACAGGCTGTCTCTGTACAATATGGGGGGCACAGGCTGTTTCTGTACAATATGGGGGGACACAGGCTGTCTCTGTACTATATGGGGGGCACAGGCTGTCTCTGTACAATATGGGGGACACAGGCTGTTTCTGTACAATATGTTGGGATACAGGCTGTCTCTGTACAATATGGGGGGCACAGGTTGTTTCTGTACAATATGGGGGACACAGGCTGTCTCTGTACAATATGGGGGGACACATGCTGTCTCTGTACAATATGGGGGGACACATGCTGTCTCTGTACAATATGGGGGGACACAGGCTGTCTCTGTACAATATGGGGGGACACAGGCTGTCTCTGTACAATATGGGGGGACACAGGCTGTTTCTGTACAATATGGGGGGACACATGCTGTCTCTGTACAATATGGGGGACACAGGCTGTCTCTGTACAATATGGGGGGGACACAGGCTGTCTCTGTACAATATGGGGGGACACAGGCTGTCTCTGTACAATATGGGGGACACAGGCTGTCTCTGTACAATATGGGGGGACACAGGCTGTCTCTGTATAATATGGGGGGGCACAGGCTGTCTCTGTACAATATGGGGGACACAGGCTGTTTCTGTACAATATGGGGGGATACATGCTGTCTCTGTACAATATGGGGGACACAGGCTGTCTCTGTACAATATGGGGGGGGCACAGGCTGTCTCTGTACAATATGGGGGGACACAGGCTGTCTCTGTACAATATGTGGGGGCACAGGCTGTCTCTGTACAATATGGGGGGACACAGGCTGTCTCTGTACAATATGGGGGGGGCACAGGCTGTCTCTGTACAATATGGGGGACACAGGCTGTCTCTATACAATATGGGGGGACACAGGCTGTCTCTGTACAATATGGGGGGACACAGGCTGTCTCTGTACAATATGGGGGACACAGGCTGTCTCTGTACAATATGGGGGGACACAGGCTGTTTCTGTACAATATGGGGGACACAGGCTGTCTCTGTACAATATGGGGGGACACAGGCTGTTTCTGTACAATATGGGGGGACACATGCTGTCTCTGTACAATATGGGGGACACAGGCTGTCTCTGTACAATATGGGGGGACACAGGCTGTCTCTGTACAATATGGGGGGACACAGGCTGTCTCTGTACAATATGGGGGGACACAGGCTGTCTCTGTACAATATGGGGGGACACAGGCTGTTTCTGTACAATATGGGGGGACACATGCTGTCTCTGTACAATATGGGGGACACAGGCTGTCTCTGTACAGTATGGGGGGACACAGGCTGTCTCTGTACAATATGGGGGGACACAGACTGTCTCTGTACAATATGGGGGACACAGGCTGTCTCTGTACAATATGGGGGGACACAGGCTGTCTCTGTACAATATGGGGGGACACAGGCTGTCTCTGTACAATATGGGGGGACACAGGCTGTTTCTGTACAATATGGGGGACACAGACTGTCTCTGTACAATATGGGGGACACAGGCTGTCTCTGTACAATATGGGGGGACACAGGCTGTCTCTGTACAATATGGGGGGACACATGCTGCCTCTGTACAATATGGGGGGACACAGGCTGTTTCTGTACAATATGGGGGGACACATGCTGTCTCTGTACAATATGGGGGACACAGGCTGTCTCTGTACAATATGGGGGGACACAGGCTGTCTCTGTACAATATGGGGGGACACTGGCTGTCTCTGTACAATATGGGGGGACACAGGCTGTTTCTGTACAATATGGGGGTACACATGCTGTCTCTGTACAATATGGGCGGCACAGGCTGTCTCTGTACAATATGGGGGACACTGGCTGTCTCTGTACAATATGGGGGGGGCACAGGCTGTCTCTGTACAATATGGGGGGGCACAGGCTGTGTCTGTACAATATGGGGGGGCACAGGCTGTCTCTGTACAATATGGGGGACACAGGCTGTTTCAGTACAATATGGGGGGATACAGGCTGTCTCTGTACAATATGGGGGGCACAGGCTGTCTCTGTACAATATGGGGGACACAGGCTGTTTCTGTACAATATGGGGGGATACAGGCTGTCTCTGTACAATATGGGGGGGCACAGGCTGTCTCTGTACAATATGGGGGGACACAGGCTGTCTCTGTACAATATGGGGGGGGGGGCACAGGCTGTCTCTGTACAATATGGGGGGGGCACAGGCTGTTTCTGTACAATATGGGGGGACTCAGGCTGTCTCTGTACAATATGGGGGGACACAGGCTGTCTCTGTACAATATGGGGGACACAGGCTGTTTCTGTACAATATGGGGGGATACAGGCTGTCTCTGTACAATATGGGGGGCACAGGTTGTTTCTGTACAATATGGGGGACACAGGCTGTCTCTGTACAATATGGGGGGACACATGCTGTCTCTGTACAATATGGGGGACACAGACTGTCTCTGTACAATATGGGGGACACAGGCTGTCTCTGTACAATATGGGGGGACACAGGCTGTCTCTGTACAATATGGGGGGACATAGGCTGTATCTGTACAATATGGGGGGACACATGCTGTCTCTGTACAATATGGGGGACACAGGCTGTCTCTGTACAATATGGGGGGACACAGGCTGTCTCTGTACAATATGGGGGGACACAGGCTGTCTCTGTACAATATGGGGGGACACAGGCTGTCTCTGTACAATATGGGGGGACACAGGCTGTCTCTGTTCAATATGGGGGACACAGGCTGTCTCTGTACAATATGGGGGGACACAGGCTGTCTCTGTACAATATGGGGGGACACAGGCTGTCTCTGTTCAATATAGGGGACACAGGCCGTCTCTGTACAATATGGGGGACACAGGCTGTCTCTGTACAATATGGGTGGAAACAGGCTGTCTCTGTACAATATGGGGGACACAGGCTGTCTCTGTACAATATGGGGGGACACAGGCTGTCTCTGTACAATATGGGGGACACAGGCTGTCTCTGTTCAATATAGGGGACACAGGCTGTCTCTGTCCAATATGGGGGACACAGGCTGTCTCTGTACAATATGGGTGGAAACAGGCTGTCTCTGTACAATATGGGGGACACAGGCTGTCTCTGTACAATATGGGGGACACAGGCTATCTCTGTACAATATGGGGGGACACAGGCTGTCTCTGTACAATATGGGGGACACAGGCTGTCTCTGTACAATATGGGGGGCACAGGCTGTCTCTGTACAATATGGGGGGGCACAGGCTGTCTCTGTACAATATGGGGGGGGGGGGGGCACAGGCTGTCTCTGTACAATATGGAGGACACAGACTGTCTCTGTACAATATGGGGGGGGCACAGGCTGTCTCTGTACAATATGGGGGACACTGGCTGTCTCTGTACAATATCGGGGGGCACAGGCTGTCTCTGTACAATATGGGGGGGGGGCACAGGCTGTCTCTGTACAATATGGGGGGGCACAGGCTGTCTCTGTACAATATGGGGGGGCACAGGCTGTCTCTGTACAATATGGGGGCACAGGTTGTTTCTGTACAATATGGGGGACACAGACTGTCTCTGTACAATATGGGGGGACACAGGCTGTCTCTGTACAATATGGGGGGCACAGGCTGTCTGTGTACAATATGGGGGACACAGGCTGTTTCTGTACAATATGGGGGGATACAGGCTGTCTCTGTACAATATGGGGGACACAGGCTGTCTCTGTACAATATGGGGGGCCACAGGCTGTCTCTGTACAATATGGGGGGGCACAGGCTGTCTCTGTACAATATGGGGGGACACAGGCTGTCTCTGTACAATATGGGGGGACACAAACTGTCTCTGTACAATATGGGGACACAGGCTGTCTCTGTACAATATGGGGGGGGGCACAGGCTGTCTCTGTACAATATGGGTGGCACAGGCTGTCTCTGTACAATATGGGGGACACTGGCTGTCTCTGTACAATATGGGGGGGCACAGGCTGTCTCTGTACAATATGGGGGGGGTACAGGCTGTCTCTGTACAATATGGGGGGACACAGGCTGTCTCTGTACAATATGGGGGGACACAAACTGTCTCTGTACAATATGGGGACACAGGCTGTCTCTGTACAATATGGGGGGGCACAGGCTGTCTCTGTACAATATGGGGGGGGCACAGGCTGTCTGTACAATATGGGGGGACACAGGCTGTCTCTGTACAATATGGGGGGGCACAGGCTGTCTCTGTACAATATGGGGGGCACAGGCTGTTTCTGTACAATATGGGGGGACACAGGCTGTCTCTGTACAATATGGGGGGCACAGGCTGTCTCTGTACAATATGGGGGACACAGGCTGTTTCTGTACAATATGGGGGGATACAGGCTGTCTCTGTACAATATGGGGGGCACAGGTTGTTTCTGTACAATATGGGGGACACAGGCTGTCTCTGTACAATATGGGGGACACATGCTGTCTCTGTACAATATGGGGGGACACAGGCTGTCTCTGTACAATATGGGGGACACAGGCTGTCTCTGTACAATATGGGGGGACACAGGCTGTCTCTGTACAATATGGGGGGACACAGGCTGTCTCTGTACAATATGGGGGGACACAGGCTGTTTCTGTACAATATGGGGGGACACATGCTGTGTCTGTACAATATGGGGGACACAGGCTGTCTCTGTACAATATGGGGGGACACAGGCTGTCTCTGTACAATATGTGGGGGCACAGGCTGTCTCTGTACAATATGGGGGGACACAGGCTGTCTCTGTACAATATGGGGGGACACAGGCTGTCTCTGTACAATATGGGGGGGGGCACAGGCTGTCTCTGTACAATATGGGGGACACAGGCTGTCTCTATACAATATGGGGGGACACAGGCTGTCTCTGTACAATATGGGGGGACACAGGCTGTCTCTGTACAATATGGGGGACACAGGCTGTCTCTGTACAATATGGGGGGACACAGGCTGTCTCTGTACAATATGGGGGACACAGGCTGTCTCTGTACAATATGGGGGGACACAGGCTGTTTCTGTACAATATGGGGGGACACATGCTGTCTCTGTACAATATGGGGGACACAGGCTGTCTCTGTACAATATGGGGGGACACAGGCTGTCTCTGTACAATATGGGGGGACACAGGCTGTCTCTGTACAATATGGGGGGACACAGGCTGTTTCTGTACAATATGGGGGGACACATGCTGTCTCTGTACAATATGGGGGACACAGGCTGTCTCTGTACAATATGGGGGGACACAGGCTGTCTCTGTACAATATGGGGGGACACAGACTGTCTCTGTACAATATGGGGGGACACAGGCTGTCTCTGTACAATATGGGGGGACACAGGCTGTCTCTGTACAATATGGGGGGACACAGGCTGTTTCTGTACAATATGGGGGGACACAGACTGTCTCTGTACAATATGGGGGACACAGGCTGTCTCTGTACAATATGGGGGGACACAGGCTGTCTCTGTACAATATGGGGGGACACATGCTGCCTCTGTACAATATGGGGGGACACAGGCTGTCTCTGTACAATATGGGGGGACACAGGCTGTTTCTGTACAATATGGGGGGACACATGCTGTCTCTGTACAATATGGGGGACACAGGCTGTCTCTGTACAATATGGGGGGACACAGGCTGTCTCTGTACAATATGGGGGGACACTGGCTGTCTCTGTACAATATGGGGGGGGACACAGGCTGTTTCTGTACAATATGGGGGGACACATGCTGTCTCTGTACAATATGGGGGGACACAGACTGTCTCTGTACAATATGGGGGGACACTGGCTGTCTCTGTACAATATGGGGGGACACAGGCTGTCTCTGTACAATATGGGGGGACACAGGCTTTTTCTGTACAATATGGGAGGACACATGCTGTCTCTGTACAATATGGGGGGACACAGGCTGTCTCTGTACAATATGGGGGGACACAGGCTGTTTCTGTACAATATGGGGGGACACATGCTGTCTCTGTACAATATGGGGGACACAGGCTGTCTCTGTACAATATGGGGGGACACAGGCTGTCTCTGTACAATATGGGGGGACACTGGCTGTCTCTGTACAATATGGGGGGGACACAGGCTGTTTCTGTACAATATGGGGGGACACATGCTGTCTCTGTACAATATGGGGGGACACAGACTGTCTCTGTACAATATGGGGGGACACTGGCTGTCTCTGTACAATATGGGGGGACACAGGCTGTCTCTGTACAATATGGGGGGACACAGGCTTTTTCTGTACAATATGGGGGGACACATGCTGTCTCTGTACAATATGGGGGGACACAGGCTGTCTCTGTACAATATGGGGGGACACAGGCTGTTTCTGTACAATATGGGGGGACACATGCTGTCTCTGTACAATATGGGGGACACAGGCTGTCTCTGTACAATATGGGGGGACACAGGCTGTCTCTGTACAATATGGGGGGACACAGGCTGTCTCTGTACAATATGGGGGGACACAGGCTGTCTCTGTACAATATGGGGGGACACAGGCTGTTTCTGTACAATATGGGGGGACACATGCTGTCTCTGTACAATATGGGGGACACAGGCTGTCTCTGTACAATATGGGGGGACACAGGCTGTCTCTGTACAATATGGGGGGACACAGGCTGTCTCTGTACAATATGGGGGGACACAGACTGTCTCTGTACAATATGGGGGGACACAGGCTGTCTCTGTACAATATGGGGGGCACAGGCTGTCTCTGTACAATATGGGGGGCACAGACTGTCTCTGTACAATATGGGGGGGCACAGGCTGTCTCTGTACAATATGGGGGACACAGACTGTCTCTGTACAATATGGGGGGCACAGGTTGTTTCTGTACAATATGGGGGACACAGGCTGTCTCTGTACAATATGGGGGGACACATGCTGTCTCTGTACAATATGGGGGACACAGGCTGTCTCTGTACAATATTTCAGAGGGGGGTCATCGGATCTCTCCTCTGGCCCCCCTCCCCTCTCTGGGCCGCGCTGGGGTCGCCAGTGACCATGAAATCGGTTAAGCGCGGAGTCGGAGGAGAACGAGCTCAGACTGCGGGATGGTGAAACCTTAGAAGCTGGAATGTAAACGTTGTTTATAAATCATAAATTTCTGAAATAAAATCGTTTAAACACCAAATTAGCGCAATGAGTCTTCTGTGTCCCGGGAAGGAAACGACCCCAAAAATATTCCGAAACCAGAGACGTCAGAGAGGAGGAGGAGGGGGAGGGGAGCGGACAGGAAAGAGGACCTGTCACTGGGAAAAGAGCTCTTCACCAATTACTGACCCTGTCTGCAGGAATAAAGCAATGTCACCCCGAAAAGCAGAGCACCCGACTCCCCCAATAATTCTGCTAGAAAGTCTGAAGTGTAAAGGACAATTTACTAACATGATGGTCCTGGAACCCGATAACCCCGCCCCTATCATGTCCACTTTACAGGATGGCCCCGCCCAGATCCCACCTTTAAACATACAGGTACCATCGATCACACCCACTTTATGGGCTGGTCTTCCTCACACCCCACTTCACGCGCTGCTCGCTCACAGGTGACACAGGATGGTCAGGGTGTTCTGGGGTCACAGGGGTCAGGGGGTGACACAGGATGGTCAGGGTGTTCTGGGGTCACAGGGGTCAGGGGGTGACACAAGATGGTCAGGGGGGACACAGGATGGTCAGGGTGTTCTGGGGTCACAGGGGTCAGGGGGTGACACAAGATGGTCAGGGTGTTCTGGGGTCACAGGGGTCAGGGGGTGACACAAGATGGTCAGGGTGTTCTGGGGTCACAGGGGTCAGGGGGTGACACAAGATGGTCAGGGGGGACACAGGATGGTCAGGGTGTTCTGGGGTCACAGGGGTCAGGGGGTGACACAAGATGGTCAGGGGGGACACAGGATGGTCACGGTGTTCTGGGGTCACAGGGATCAGGGGGGACACAGGATGGCCAGGGTGTTCTGAAGTCACAGGGGTCAGGGGGGACACAGGGTAGTCAGGGTGTTCTGAAGTCACAGGGGTCAGGGGGGACACAGGATAGTCAGGGTGTTCTGAAGTCACAGGGGTCAGGGGGACACAGGATAGTCAGGGTGTTCTGGGCTCACAGGGTCAGGGGGTGACATAGGATGGTCAGGGTGTTCTGGGGTCACAGGGGTCAGGGGGTGACATAGGGTGTTCTGGGGTCACAGGGGTCAGGGGGTGACAGGATGGTCAGGGTGTTCTGGGGTCACAGGGGTCAGGGGGTGACACAAGATGGTCAGGGTGTTCTGGGTCACAGGGGTCAGGGGGTGACAGGGTGGTCAGGGTGTTCTGGGGTCACAGGGGTCAGGGGGTGATACAGGATGGTCAGGGTGTTCTGGGGTCACAGGGGTCAGGGGGGATACAGGATAGTCAGGGTGTTCTGGGCTCACAGGGGTCAGGGGGTGACATAGGATGGTCAGGGTGTTCTGGGGTCACAGGATGGTCAGGGTGTTCTGGGGTCACAGGGGTCAGGGGGTGACACAAGATGGTCAGGGTGTTCTGGGTCACAGGGGTCAGGGGGTGACAGGGTGGTCAGGGTGTTCTGGGGTCACAGGGGTCAGGGGTGACACAGGATGGTCAGGGTGTTCTGGGGTCACAGGGGTCAGGGGGATACAGGATAGTCAGGGTGTTCTGGGCTCACAGGGGTCAGGGGGTGACATAGGATGGTCAGGGTGTTCTGGGGTCACAGGATGGTCAGGGTGTTCTGGGGTCACAGGGGTCAGGGGGTGACACAAGATGGTCAGGGGGGACACAGGATGGTCAGGGTGTTCTGGGGTCACAGGGGTCACAGGATGGTCAGGGTGTTCTGGGGTCACAGGGGTCAGGGGGTGACACAAGATGGTCAGGGGGGACACAGGATGGTCAGGGTGTTCTGGGGTCACAGGGGTCAGGGGGTGACACAAGATGGTCAGGGGGGACACAGGATGGTCAGGGTGTTCTGGGGTCACAGGGGTCACAGGGGTCAGGGGGTGACACAAGATGGTCAGGGTGTTCTGGGTCACAGGGGTCAGGGGGTGACAGGGTGGTCAGGGTGTTCTGGGGTCACAGGGGTCAGGGGGTGACACAGGATGGTCAGGGTGTTCTGGGGTCACACGGGTCAGGGGGGATACAGGATAGTCAGGGTGTTCTGGGTCACAGGGGTCAGGGGGTGACACAGGATGGTCAGGGTGTTCTGGGGTCACAGGGGTCAGGGGGTGACACAAGATGGTCAGGGTGTTCTGGGGTCACAGGGGTCAGGGGGGATACAGGATAGTCAGGGTGTTCTGGGTCACAGGGGTCAGGGGGTGACACAGGATGGTCAGGGTGTTCTGGGGTCACAGGGGTCAGGGGGGATACAGGATAGTCAGGGTGTTCTGGGTCACAGGGGTCAGGGGGTGACACAGGATGGTCAGGGTGTTCTGGGGTCACAGGGGTCAGGGGGTGACACAAGATGGTCAGGGTGTTCTGGGTCACAGGGGTCAGGGGGTGACAGGATGGTCAGGGTGTTCTGGGGTCACAGGGGTCAGGGGGTGACACAGGATGGGCAGGGTGTTCTGGGCTCACAGGGGTCAGGGGGTGACATAGGATGGTCAGGGTGTTCTGGGGCCACAGGATGGTCAGGGTGTTCTTGGGTCAGGGGGTGACATAGGATGGTCAGGGTGTTCTGGGGTCACAGGATGGTCAGGGTGTTCTGGGGTGACATAGGATGGTCAGAGGGGACACAGGATGGTCAGGGTGTTCTGGGGTCACAGGGGTCACAGGATGGTCAGGGTGTTCTGGGGTCACAGGGGTCACAGGATGGTCAGGGTGTTCTGGGGTCACAGGGGTCACAGGATGGTCAGGGTGTTCTGGGGTCACAGGTGACCCAGGATGGTCAGGGTGTTCTGGGGTCACAGGGGTCACAGGATGGTCAGGGTGTTCTGGGGTCACAGGGGTCAGGGGGTGACACAAGATGGTCAGGGGGGACACAGGATGGTCAGGGTGTTCTGGGGTCACAGGGATCAGGGGGGACACAGGATGGTCAGGGTGTTCTGGGGTCACAGGGGTCAGGGGGGACACAGGATAGTCAGGGTGTTCTGGGCTCACAGGGTCAGGGGGTGACATAGGATGGTCAGGGTGTTCTGGGGTCACAGGGGTCAGGGGGTGACATAGGGTGTTCTGGGGTCACAGGGGTCAGGGGGTGACAGGATGGTCAGGGTGTTCTGGGGTCACAGGGGTCAGGGGGTGACACAAGATGGTCAGGGTGTTCTGGGTCACAGGGGTCAGGGGTGACAGGGTGGTCAGGGTGTTCCGGGGTCACAGGGGTCAGGGGGTGACACAGGATGGTCAGGGTGTTCTGGGGTCACAGGGGTCAGGGGGGATACAGGATAGTCAGGGTGTTCTGGGCTCACAGGGGTCAGGGGGTGACATAGGATGGTCAGGGTGTTCTGGGGTCACAGGATGGTCAGGGTGTTCTTGGGTCAGGGGGTGACATAGGATGGTCAGGGTGATCTGGGGTCACAGGATGGTCAGGGTGTTCTGGGGTGACATAGGATGGTCAGAGGGGACACAGGATGGTCAGGGTGTTCTGGGGTCACAGGGGTCACAGGATGGTCAGGGTGTTCTGGGGTCACAGGATGGTCAGGGTGTTCTGGGGTCAGGGGGGTCACAGGATGGTCAGGGTGTTCTGGGGTCACAGGATGGTCAGGGTGTTCTGGGGTCAGGGGGGTCACAGGATGGTCAGGGTGTTCTGGGGTGACAGGGGGTGACATAGGATGTTCAGGGGGGTCACAGGATGGTCAGGGTGTTCTGGGTCACATGAGTCAGGGGTTGACGCAGGATGGTCAGGGTGTTCTGGGGTCACAGGGGTCAGGGGGGTCACAGGATGGTCAGGGTGTTCTGGGTAACAGGATGGTCAGGGTGTTTTGGGGTCAGGGGGGACACAGGATGGTCAGGGTGTTCTGGGGTCACAGGGATCAGGGGGACACATGATGGTCAGGGTGTTCTGGGCTCACAGGGGTCAGGGGGTGACACAGGATCGTTGGGGCGTTCTGGGGTCACAGGATGGTCAGGGTGTTCTGGGGTCAGGGGGGTCACAGGATGGTCAGGGTGTTCTGGGGTCACAGGATGGTCAGGGTGTTCTGGGGTCAGGGGGGTCACAGGATGGTCAGGGTGTTCTGGGTGACAGGGGTCAGGGGGTGTCACAGGATGATTGGGGTGTTCTGGAGTCACAGGATGGTCAGGGTGTTCTGGAGTCACAGGATGGTCAGGGGGTGACACAGGATGATTGGGGTGTTCTGGGGTCACAGGATAGTCAGGGGGTGACACAGGATGGTTGGGGTGTTCTGGGGTCACAGGATGGTCAGGGGGTGACACAGGATGGTTGGGGGATTCTGGGGTCACAGGATGGTCAGGGTGTTCTGGGTAACAGGATGGTCAGGGTGTTCTGGAGTCACAGGGGTCAGGGGGTGACATAGGATGGTCAGGGTGTTCTGGGGTCAGGGGGGACACATGGTGGTCAGGGTGTTCTGGGTGACAGGGGTCAGGGGGTGACACAGGATGATTGGGGTGTACTGGGGTCACAGGGTAGTCAGGGGGTGACACAGGATGGTTGGGGTGTTCTGGGGTCACAGGATGGTCAGGGGGTGACACAGGATGGTTGGGGGGATTCTGGGGTCACAGGATGGTCAGGGTGTTCTGGGTAACAGGATGGTCAGGGTGTTCTGGAGTCACAGGGGTCAGGGGGTGACATAGGATGGTCAGGGTGTTCTGGGGTCAGGGGGGACACATGGTGGTCAGGGTGTTCTGGGTGACAGGGGTCAGGGGGTGACATAGGATGATTGGGGAGTTCTGGGGTCACAGGATAGTCAGGGGGTGACACAGGATGGTTGGGGTGTTCTGGGGTCACAGGATGGTCAGGGTGTTCTGGAGTCACAGGGGTCAGGGGGTGACATAGGATGGTCAGGGTGTTCTGGGGTCAGGGGGGACACATGGTGGTCAGGGTGTTCTGGGTGACAGGGGTCAGGGGGTGACACAGGATGATTGGGGTGTACTGGGGTCACAAGATAGTCAGGGGGTGACACAGGATGGTTGGGGTGTTCTGGGGTCACAGGATGGTCAGGGGGTGACACAGGATGGTTGGGGAGCTCTGGGGTCACAGGGGTCAGGGGGGTCACAGGATGGTTGGGGTGCTCTGGGGTTACAGGGGTCAGGGGGGTCACAGGATGGTTGGGGTGTTCTAGGGTCACAGAGGGCAGGGGGGTCACAGGATGGTTGGGGTGCTCTGGGGTTACAGGGGTCAGGGGGGTCACAGGATGGTTGGGGTGTTCTGGGGTCACAGGGGTCAGGGGGTGACACAGGATGGTTGGGGTGCTCTGGGATCACAGGGGTCAGGGGGTGACATAGGATGATTGGGGTGTTCTGGGGTCACAGGGGTCAGGGGGTGACACAGGATGATTGGGGTGTTCTGGGGTCACAGGGTTCAGGGGGGACACAGGATGATTGGGGTGTTCTGGGGTCACAGGGGTCAGAGGTGACACAGGATGGTTGGGGTGCTCTGGGGTCACAGGAGTCAGGGGGGGACACAGGATGGTTGGGGTGCTCTGGGGTCACAGGGGTCTGGGGGGACACAGGATGATTGGGGTGCTCTGGGGTCACAGGAGTCAGGGGGGACACAGGATGGTTGGGGTGCTCTGGGGTCACAGGGGTCTGGGGGGACACAGGATGATTGGGGTGTTCTGGGGTCACAGGGGTCTGGGGTGACACAGGATGGTTGGGGTGCTCTGGGGTCACAGGAGTCAGGGGGGGACACAGGATGGTTGGGGTGCTCTGGGGTCACAGGGGTCAGGGGGGACACAGGATGGTTGGGGTGTTCTGGGGTCACAGGGGTCAGGGGGGACACAGGATTATTGGGGTGTTCTGGGGTCACAGGGGTCAGAGGTGACACAGGATGGTTGGGGTGCTCTGGGGTCTGGGGGGACACAGGATGATTGGGGTGTTCTGGGGTGCTCTGGGGTCTGGGGGGACACAGGATGATTGGGGTGTAATGATCGGGACCCTCATACCTCCTGTACTCGCTCTCCTCCATGTAATGACGGACGTCTTGTGTTTTCTGCAGACAAGAGAAACGTTTCCAGATTTCCGGCTCTGGGAGAATAAAGGGCCATTCATAGCGGGGGACACAATGAGATAAATGATTGAATCATTTCTGGGAAATTAAATCACTAAATGTGATTGGTGCTTCTCCACCTGACAGCCCGATAGGGGAAGACACAGCTGACAGGATCTGCCCTGAGGAGGCAGCAACTGCCGCACTACAAATCCCAGCACTACAATTCTCCCATCTGATCAATGTTTATAAACAATGTTACTTTATATCTCTCTATCTCCCGTCTGATCAATGTTTATAAACAATGTTACTTTATATCTCTCTATCTCCCGTCTGATCAATGTTTATAAACAATGTTACTTTGTATCTCTCTATTTCCCGTCTGATCAATGTTTATAAACAATGTTACTTTGTATCTCTCTATTTCCCGTCTGATCAATGTTTATAAACAATGTTACTTTGTATCTCTCTATTTCCCGTCTGATCAATATTTATAAACAATGTTACTTTGTATCTCTCTATCTCCTGTCTGATCAATGTTTATAAACAATGTTACTTTGTATCTCTCTATCTCCCGTCTGATCAATGTTTATAAACAATGTTACTTTGTATCTCTCTATCTCCCGTCTGATCAATGTTTATAAACAATGTTACTTTGTATCTCTCTATTTCCCGTCTGATCAATGTTTATAAACAATGTTAATTTGTATCTCTCTATTTCCCGTCTGATCAATATTTATAAACAATGTTACTTTGTATCTCTCTATCTCCCGTCTGATCAATGTTTATAAACAATGTTACTTTGTATCTCTCTATCTCCCGTCTGATCAATGTTTATAAACAATGTTACTTTGTATCTCTCTATCTCCCGTCTGATCAATGTTTATAAACAATGTTACTTTGTATCTCTCTATCTCCCGTCTGATCAATGTTTATAAACAATGTTACTTTGTATCTCTCTATCTCCCGTCTGATCAATGTTTATAAACAATGTTACTTTGTATCTCTCCATCTCCCGTCTGATCAATGTTTATAAACAATGTTACTTTGTATCTCTCTATTTCCCGTCTGATCAATGTTTATAAACAATGTTACTTTGTATCTCTCTATCTCTTGTCTGATCAATGTTTATAAACAATGTTACTTTGTATCTCTCTATTTCCCTTCTGATCAATGTTTATAAACAATGTTACTTTGTATCTCTCTATTTCCCGTCTGATCAATGTTTATAAACAATGTTATTTTGTATCTCTCCATCTCCCGTCTGATCAATGTTTATAAACAATGTTACTTTGTATCTCTCTATTTCCCGTCTGATCAATGTTTATAAACAATGTAACTTTGTATCTCTCTATCTCCCGTCTGATCAATGTTTATAAACAATGTTACTTTGTATCTCTCTATCTCCCGTCTGATCAATGTTTATAAACAATGTTACTTTGTATCTCTCTATTTCCCGTCTGATCAATGTTTATAAACAATGTTACTTTGTATCTCTCTATTTCCCGTCTGATCAATGTTTATAAACAATGTTATTTTGTATCTCTCCATCTCCCGTCTGATCAATGTTTATAAACAATGTTACTTTGTATCTCTCTATTTCCCGTCTGATCAATGTTTATAAACAATGTAACTTTGTATCTCTCTATCTCCCGTCTGATCAATGTTTATAAACAATGTTACTTTGTATCTCTCTATCTCCCGTCTGATCAATGTTTATAAACAATGTTACTTTGTATCTCTCTATTTCCCGTCTGATCAATGTTTATAAACAATGTTACTTTGTATCTCTCTATCTCCTGTCTGATCAATGTTTATAAACAATGTTACTTTGTATCTCTCTATCTCCCATTATACAGAGTGGAAGGTCAGAGAGCGTCTATATTCCCCGACCGCCAATCACCTGAATGGACACAGCGTGTGATTCTAATATACTGACAGTTTCTGATTTGAGGTGGTGACCCCAAAGGGGAGAATGTCACCCTGGGGGGGGGGGGGTCACT
>JARGYO010001190.1:0-115000 GCA_029206835.1 Rana muscosa | reverse complement strand
GGCACCCCCTGGGAGTGAAGCGGGGGCGGGGGCGGCTCAGGCAGTGCAGCCAGGGAGAGCCAATCTGCGAGTGTGCGGGGGGTGCGGGGGCCGGGTGTGGAACGTACCACTACACGGGGTGACATCCAGAGTGATGGGAAGAAAGAAGACACTCCTCTGCTGCAGGAGGAGAGACAGTGAGGGAGGAACCGCTGGAGGTAACCGGCAGGTGATTGGTTGCTAGGGGGTCTTGGCAACCAATCATTATCTTTGGTAATATGAAAAATACCTCCAGCAGTTCCCGCCCTGCTGCGTCTCGCCCTCCGGCTGCATGATTAAGGTAGGAAGGGGGAGGGGGCTGTCACAGTCTATGTAACATGCAGGGGGTGCAGGGGGCTGTGTAATGTAAAGGGGTCCAGAGGTGCTGTGAAATGTAAGGGGGTCCAGTGATGCAGGGTGCTGTGTAATGTAAGGGGGTCCAGAGATGCAGGGTGCTGTGTAATGTAAAGGGGTCCAGAGGTGCTGTGAAATGTAAGGGGGTCCAGAGGTGCAGGGTGCTGTGTAATGTAAGGGGGTCCAGTGATGCAGGGTTCTGTGTAATGTAAGGGGGTCCAGAGGTGCAGGGTGCTGTGTAATGTAAAGGGGGCCAGAGATGTGGGGTGCTGTGTAATGTAAAGGGGCCCAAAGATGCAGGGTGCTGTGTAATGTAAGGGGGGCCAGAGATGCAGGGTGCTGTGTAATGTAAGGGGGGCCAGAGATGCAGGGTGCTGTGTAATGTAAGGGGTCCAGAGGTGCAGGGTGCTGTGTAATGTAAGGGGTCCAGAGGTGCAGGGTGCTGTGTAATATAAAGGGGGCCAGAGATGTGGGGTGCTGTGTAATGTAAAGGGGCCCAAAGATGCAGGGTGCTGTGTAATGTAAGGGGGGCCAGAGATGCAGGGTGCTGTGTAATGTGAAGGGGGCCAGAGGTGCAGGGTGCTGTGTAATGTAAGGGGGTCCAGAGATGCAGGGTGCTGTGTAATGTAAAGGGGTCCAGAGGTGCGGGGTGCTGTGTAATGTAAAGGGGTCCAGTGATGCAGGGTGCTGTGTAATGTAAGGGGGTCCAGAGATGCAGGGTGCTGTGTAATGTAAAGGGGTCCAGAGGTGCTGTGAAATGTAAGGGGGTCCAGTGATGCAGGGTGCTGTGTAATGTAAAGGGGCCCAGAGGTGCGGGGTGCTGTGTAATGTAAAGGGGTCCAGTGATGCAGGGTGCTGTGTAATGTAAGGGGGTCCAGAGATGCAGGGTGCTGTGTAATGTAAAGGGGTCCAGAGATGCAGGGTGCTGTGTAATGTAAAGGGGTCCAGAGGTGCTGTGAAATGTAAAGGGGTCCAGAGGTGCTGTGTAATGTAAAGGGGTCCAGAGGTGCAGGGTGCTGTGTAATGTAAGGGGGTCCAGAGGTGCAGGGTGCTGTGTAATGTAAAGGGGGCCAGAGATGTGGGGTGCTGTGTAATGTAAAGGGGCCCAAAGATGCAGGGTGCTGTGTAATGTAAAGGGGCCCAGAGATGCAGTGTGCTGTGAAATGTAAAGGGGTCCAGAGGTGCTGTGTAATGTAAAGGGGTCCAGAGGTGCAGGGTGCTGTGTAATGTAAGGGGGTCCAGAGGTGCAGGGTGCTGTGTAATGTAAAGGGGGCCAAAGATGCAGGGTGCTGTGTAATGTAAGGGGGGCCAGAGATGCAGGGTGCTGTGTAATGTAAAGGGGTACAGAGGTGCAGGGGGCCGTGTAATGTAAAGGGGTCCAGAGGTTCGGGGTGCTGTGTAATGTAAAGGGGTCCAGAAAAGCAGGGGGCCGTGTAATGTAAAGGGGTCCAGAGGTGCAGGGTGCTGTGTAATGTAAGGGGTCCAGTGGTGCAGGGTGCTGTGTAATGTAAGGGTTCAGTGGTGCAGGGTGCTGTGTAATGTAAGGGGTCCAGTGGTGCAGGGTGCTGTGTAATGTAAGGGGTCCAGTGGTGCAGGGTGCTGTGTAATGTAAGGGGTCCAGTGGTGCAGGGTGCTGTGTAATGTAAGGGGTCCAGTGATGCAGGGTGCTGTGTAATGTAAAGGGGTCCAGAGAAGCAGGGTGCTGTGTAATGTAAGGGGTCCAGAGGTGCAGGGTGCTGTGTAATGTAAGGGGTCCAGAGATGCAGGGTGCTGTGTAATGTAAAGGGGGCCAGAGATGTGGGGTGCTGTGTAATGTAAAGGGGCCCAAAGATGTAGGGTGCTGTGTAATGTAAAGGGGCCCAAAGATGCAGGGTGCTGTGTAATGTAAAGGGGCCCAGAGATGCAGGGTGCTGTGAAATGTAAAGGGGTCCAGAGCTGTGTAATGTAAAGGGGTCCAGAGGTGCGGGGTGCTGTGTAATGTAAAGGGGTCCAGTGATGCAGGGTGCTGTGTAATGTAAGGGGGTCCAGAGATGCAGGGTGCTGTGTAATGTAAAGGGGTCCAGAGGTGCTGTGAAATGTAAGGGGGTCCAGTGATGCAGGGTGCTGTGTAATGTAAAGGGGCCCAGAGGTGCGGGGTGCTGTGTAATGTAAAGGGGTCCAGTGATGCAGGGTGTTGTGTAATGTAAGGGGGTCCAGAGATGCAGGGTGCTGTGTAATGTAAAGGGGTCCAGAGATGCAGGGTGCTGTGTAATGTAAAGGGGTCCAGAGGTGCTGTGAAATGTAAAGGGGTCCAGAGGTGCTGTGTAATGTAAAGGGGTCCAGAGGTGCAGGGTGCTGTGTAATGTAAGGGGGTCCAGAGGTGCAGGGTGCTGTGTAATGTAAAGGGGGCCAAAGATGCAGGGTGCTGTGTAATGTAAGGGGGGCCAGAGATGCAGGGTGCTGTGTAATGTAAAGGGGTACAGAGGTGCAGGGGGCCGTGTAATGTAAAGGGGTCCAGAGGTTCGGGGTGCTGTGTAATGTAAAGGGGTCCAGAAAAGCAGGGGGCCGTGTAATGTAAAGGGGTCCAGAGGTGCAGGGTGCTGTGTAATGTAAGGGGTCCAGTGGTGCAGGGTGCTGTGTAATGTAAGGGGTCCAGTGGTGCAGGGTGCTGTGTAATGTAAGGGGTCCAGTGGTGCAGGGTGCTGTGTAATGTAAGGGGTCCAGTGGTGCAGGGTGCTGTGTAATGTAAGGGGTCCAGTGGTGCAGGGTGCTGTGTAATGTAAGGGGTCCAGTGATGCAGGGTGCTGTGTAATGTAAAGGGGTCCAGAGAAGCAGGGTGCTGTGTAATGTAAGGGGTCCAGAGGTGCAGGGTGCTGTGTAATGTAAGGGGTCCAGAGATGCAGGGTGCTGTGTAATGTAAAGGGGGCCAGAGATGTGGGGTGCTGTGTAATGTAAAGGGGCCCAAAGATGTAGGGTGCTGTGTAATGTAAAGGGGCCCAAAGATGCAGGGTGCTGTGTAATGTAAAGGGGCCCAGAGATGCAGGGTGCTGTGAAATGTAAAGGGGTCCAGAGCTGTGTAATGTAAAGGGGTCCAGAGGTGCTGTGAAATGTAAAGGGGTCCAGAGGTGCTGTGTAATGTAAAGGGGTCCAGAGGTGCAGGGTGCTGTGTAATGTAAGGGGGTCCAGAGATGCAGGGTGCTGTGTAATGTAAAGGGGTCCAGAGGTGCAGGGTGCTGTGTAATGTAAAGGGGTCCAGAGGTGCAGGGTGCTGTGTACTGTAAAGGGGTCCAGTGATGCAGGGTGCTGTGTAATGTAAAGGGGTCCAGAGGTGCAGGGTGCTGTGTAATGTAAAGGGGTCCAGAGGTGCTGTGAAATGTAAGGGGGTCCAGAGATGCAGGGTGCTGTGTAATGTAAAGGGGTCCAGAGGTGCTGTGAAATGTAAGGGGGTCCAGTGATGCAGGGTGCTGTGTAATGTAAAGGGGCCCAGAGGTGCGGGGTGCTGTGTAATGTAAAGGGGTCCAGTGATGCAGGGTGCTGTGTAATGTAAGGGGGTCCAGTGATGCAGGGTGCTGTGTAATGTAAGGGGGTCCAGAGATGTAGGGTGCTGTGTAATGTAAAGGGGTCCAGAGATGCAGGGTGCTGTGTAATGTAAAGGGGTCCAGAGGTGCTGTGAAATGTAAAGGGGTCCAGAGGTGCAGGAGCTGTGTAATGTAAAGGGGTCCAGAGGTGCAGGGTGCTGTGTAATGTAAGGGGGTCCAGAGGTGCAGGGTGCTGTGTAATGTAAAGGGGGGCCAGAGATGTGGGGTGCTGTGTAATGTAAAGGGGCCCAAAGATGCAGGGTGCTGTGTAATGTAAAGGGGCCCAGAGATGCAGGGTGCTGTGAAATGTAAAGGGGTCCAGTGGTGCTGTGTAATGTAAAGGGGTGCAGGGTGCTGTGTAATGTAAGGGGGTCCAGAGGTGCAGGGTGCTGTGTAATGTAAAGGGGGCCAGAGATGTGGGGTGCTGTGTAATGTAAAGGGGCCCAAAGATGCAGGGTGCTGTGTAATGTAAGGGGGGCCAGAGATGCAGGGTGCTGTGTAATGTAAAGGGGGCCAGAGGTGCAGGGTGCTGTGTAATGTAAAGGGGTCCAGAGGTGCAGGGGGCCGTGTAATGTAAAGGGGGCCAAAGGTGCTGTGAAATGTAAAGGGGTCCAGAGGTTCGGGGTGCTGTGTAATGTAAAGGGGTCCAGAGAAGCAGGGGGCCGTGTAATGTAAAGGGGTCCAGAGGTGCAGGGTGCTGTGTAATGTAAGGGGTCCAGTGATGCAGGGTGCTGTGTAATGTAAAGGGGTCCAGAGATGCAGGGTGCTGTGTAATGTAAGGGGTCCAGAGGTGCAGGGTGCTGTGTAATGTAAGGGGTCCAGAGATGCAGGGTTCTGTGTAATGTAAAGGGGGCCAGAGATGTGGGGTGCTGTGTAATGTAAAGGGGCCCAAAGATGCAGGGTGCTGTGTAATGTAAAGGGGTCCAGAGGTGCAGGGTGCTGTGTAATGTAAGGGGGTCCAGAGGTGCAGGGTGCTGTGTAATGTAAAGGGGTCCAGAAGTGCGGGGTGCTGTGTAATGTAAAGGGGCCCAGAGATGCAGGGTGCTGTGAAATGTAAAGGGGTCCAGAGGTGCAGGGTGCTGTGTAATGTAAAGGGGTCCAGAGGTGCAGTGTGCTGTGTAATGTAAAGGGGTCCAGAGATGCAGGGTGCTGTGAAATGTAAAGGGGTCCAGAGGTGCAGTGTGCTGTGTAATGTAAAGGGGTCCAGAGGTGCAGGGGGCCGTGTAATGTAAAGGGGGCCAAAGGTGCTGTGAAATGTAAAGGGGGTCAGTGATGCAGGGTGCTGTGAAATGTAAAGGGGCCCAGAGGTGCAGGGTGCCGTGAGAGACACCGCCGCCCTCCGCTAGGGGGAGAGACCCTGCCGCCCTCCGCTAGGGGGGGGAAACACCGCCGCCCCCTGCTAGGGGGAGAGACACCGCCGCCCTCCGCTAGGGGGAATCACCGCCGCCCTCCGCTAGGGGGGGAGACACCGCCGCCCTCGGCTAAGGGGAATCACCGCCGCCCTCCGCTAGGGGGAGAGACACCGACGCCCACCGCTAGGGGGAGAGACCCTGCCGCCGTCCGCTAGGGGGGGAAAACACCGCCGCCCCCTGCTAGGGGGAGAGACACCGCCGCCCTCCGCTAGGGGGGGAGACACCGCCGCCTTCCGTTAGGGGAGAGACCCTGCTGCCCTCCGCTAGGGGGAGAGAGACACCGCCGCCCTCCGCTAGGGGGGGAGACACCGCCGCCCTCCGCTAGGGGGAAGAGACACCACCGCCCTCCGCTAGGGGGGGAGACACCGCCGCCCTCCGCTAGGGGGAAGAGACACCACCGCCCTCCGCTAGGGGGGGAGACACCGCCGCCCTCGGCTAGGGGGAGGGACACCGACGCCCACTGCTAGGGGGAGAGACCCTGCCGCCCTCCGCTAGGGGGGGGAAACACCGCCGCCCCCTGCTAGGGGGAGAGACACCGCCACCCTCCGCTAGGGGGAATCACCGCCGCCCTCCGCTAGGGGGGAGACAACGCCGCCCTCCGCTAGGGGGAGACACCGCCGCCCTCAGCTAGGGGGGGAGAGACACCGCCGCCCTCCGCTAGGGGGGGAGAGACACCGCCGCCCTCCGCTAGGGGGGGAGACACCGCCGCCCTCCGCTAGGGGGGGAGAGACACTGCCGCCCTCCGCTAGGGGGGGAGACACCGCCGCCCTCCACTAGGGGGAGACACCGCCGCCCTCCGCTAGGGGGGAGAGACACCGCCGCCCTCCGCTAGAAGGAAGACACCGCCGCCCTCCACTAGGGGGAGAGACACCGCCGCCCTCCACTAGGGGGAGAGACACGGCCGCCCTCAGCTAGGGGGAGAGACACCGCCGCCCTCCACTAGGGGGGGAGACACGGCCGCCCTCAGCTAGGTGGAGAGACACCGCCGCCCTCCGCTAGGGGGGGAGACACCGCCGCCCTCTGCTAAGGGGAATCACCGCCGCCCTCCGCTAGGGGGGAGACACCGCCGCCCTCCGCTAGGGGGAGACACCGCCGCCCTCCGCTAGGGGGGGAGAGACACCGCCGCCCTCCGCTAGGGGGGGAGAGACACCGCCGCCCTCCGCTAGGGGGGGAGAGACACCTACCGACCTGCGCTGGGGGGAGAGACACCGCCGCCCTCCGCTAGGGGGGGAGAGACACTGCCGCCCTCCACTAGGGGGGGAGACACCGCCGCCCTCCACTAGGGGGAGACACCGCCGCCCTCCGCTAGGGGGGGAGAGACACCGCCGCCCTCCGCTAGGGGGGAGACACCGCCGCCCTCCACTAGGGGGAGAGACACCGCCGCCCTCCACTAGAAGGAAGACACCGCCGCCCTCCACTAGGGGGAGAGACACCGCCGCCCTCCGCTAGGGGGGAAGAGACACCGCCGCCCTCCGCTAGGGGGGGAGAGACACCGCCGCCCTGTGCTGGGGGGAGAGACACCGCCGCCCTCCGCTAGGGGGGAGAGACACCGCCGCCCTCCGCTAGGGGGGGAGAGACACTGCCGCTCTCCACTAGGGGGGGAGACACCGCCGCCCTCCACTAGAAGGAAGACACCGCCGCCCTCCACTAGGGGGAGAGACACGGCCGCCCTCAGCTAGGGGGAGAGACACCGCCGCCCCCCGCTGGGGGGAGAGACACCGCCGCCCTCCGCTAGGGGGAGACACTGCCACCCTCCACTAGGGGGAGAGACACCGCCGCCCTCCACTAGAAGGAAGACACCGCCGCCCTCCACTAGGGGGAGAGACACCGCCGCCCTCCGCTAGGGGGGGAGAGACACCGCCGCCCTCCGCTAGGGGGGGAGAGACACCGCCGCCCTGCGCTGGGGGAGAGACACCGCCGCCCTCCGCTAGGGGAGAGAGACACCGCCGCCCTCCGCTAGGGGGGGAGAGACACTGCCGCCCTCCACTAGGGGGGGAGACACCGCCGCCCTCCACTAGGGGGAGACACCGCCGCCCTCCGCTAGGGGGGGAGAGACACCGCCGCCCTCCACTAGAAGGAAGACACCGCCGCCCTCCACTAGGGGGAGAGACACGGCCGCCCTCAGCTAGGGGGAGAGACACGGCCGCCCTCAGCTAGGGGGAGAGACACCGCCGCCCTCCGCTAGGGGGAGAGACACCGCCGCCCTCCGCTAGGGGGGAGACACCGCCGCCCTCCACTAGAAGGAAGACACCGCCGCCCTCCGCTAGGGGGAGAGACACTGCCGCCCTGCGCTGGGGGGAGAGACACCGCTGCCCTCCGCTAGGGGGGGGAGAGACACTGCCGCCCTCCACTAAGGGGGGGAGACACCGCCGCCCTTCACTAGGGGGAGACACCGCCGCCCTCCGCTAGGGGGGGAGAGACACCGCCGCCCTCCACTATAAGGAAGACACCGCCGCCCTCCACTAGAAGGAAGACACCGCCGCCCTCAGCTAGGGGGAAAGACACCGCCGCCCTCAGCTAGGGGGGGAGAGACACCGCCGCCCTCCGCTAGGGGGGGAGACATTTTTGCACCTATCTGAATCAGATCTGTAAATTACGCCAAATCTCCGCAAGATGCAAATCGCAGATGAGATCCCCTCCCCCTCCCCCCTCTAATGAGAAGCAATTTATTAGTAACAGAAAATTTACATAACGTGAAGCAGATTTCCCGTCACCGGGACGCGGATCAGAGGAACGGCGACTTTAATATTTACATTCTTCAATCAAAGCCGCAAATCTCTGAATTCTAATTGGGCCAATTATTCTGATTAGAGCCGGGGGAGGGGGAGGGGTATAGACAATACAGAATTGTAATCCGGGGTCACCCGAGGTCTCCGGGACCACAGTGAGGTCACATGACTCCAACCAATCAGAGAGCAGCATTCCAATCCATCCCAGCCAATCACAAACCTCCCTCCAATGTCCTATATACAGGACAAGAGAAGTAGTACTGTGCAGAGTCCATACATACAGAATAAGAACAGATACCGAGAATTACACCCGACATACAGGACAAGAGAAGTAGTACTGTGCAGAGTCCATACATACAGAATAAGAACAGATACCGAGAATTACACCCGACATACAGGACAAGAGAAGTAGTACTGTGCAGAGTCCATACATACAGAATAAGAACAGATACCGAGAATTACACCCGACATACAGGACAAGAGAAGTAGTACTGTGCAGAGTCCATACATACAGAATAAGAACAGATACCGAGAATTACACCCGACATACAGGACAGGAGAAGTAGTACTGTGCAGAGTCCATACATACAGAATAAGAACAGATACTGAGAATTACACCCGACATACAGGACAGGAGAAGTAGTACTGTGCAGAGTCCATACATACAGAATAAGAAGAGATACCGAGAATTACACCCGACATACAGGACAAGAGAAGTAGTACTGTGCAGAGTCCATACATACAGAATAAGAACAGATACCGAGAATTACACCCGACATACAGGACAAGAGAAGTAGTACTGTGCAGAGTCCATACATACAGAATAAGAAGAGATACCGAGAATTACACCCGACATACAGGACAAGAGAAGTAGTACTGTGCAGAGTCCATACATACAGAATAAGAACAGATACCGAGAATTACACCCGACATACAGGACAAGAGAAGTAGTACTGTGCAGAGTCCATACATACAGAATAAGAACAGATACCGAGAATTACACCCGACATACAGGACAAGAGAAGTAGTACTGTGCAGAGTCCATACATACAGAATAAGAACAGATACTAAGAATTACACCCGACATACAGGACAGGAGAAGTAGTACTGTGCAGAGTCCATACATACAGAATAAGAAGAGATACCGAGAATTACACCCGACATACAGGACAAGAGAAGTAGTACTGTGCAGAGTCCATACATACAGAATAAGAACAGATACTGAGAATTACACCCGACATACAGGACAAGAGAAGTAGTACTGTGCAGAGTCCATACATACAGAATAAGGACAGATACCGAGAATTACACCCGACATACAGGACAAGAGAAGTAGTACTGTGCAGAGTCCATACATACAGAATAAGAACAGATACTGAGAATTACACCCGACATACAGGACAAGAGAAGTAGTACTGTGCAGAGTCCATACATACAGAATAAGAACAGATACTGAGAATTACACCCGACATACAGGACAAGAGAAGTAGTACTGTGCAGAGTCCATACATACAGAATAAGAAGAGATACCGAGAATTACACCCGACATACAGGACAAGAGAAGTAGTACTGTGCAGAGTCCATACATACAGAATAAGAACAGATACTGAGAATTACACCCGACATACAGGACAGGAGAAGTAGTACTGTGCAGAGTACATACATACAGAATAAGGACAGATACCGAGAATTACACCCGACATACAGGACAGGAGAAGTAGTACTGTGCAGAGTCCATACATACAGAATAAGAACAGATACTGAGAATTACACCCGACATACAGGACAAGAGAAGTAGTACTGTGCAGAGTCCATACATACAGAATAAGAACAGATACCGAGAATTACACCCGACATACAGGACAAGAGAAGTGGTACTGTGCAGAGTCCATACATACAGAATAAGAACAGATACCGAGAATTACACCCGACATACAGGACAGGAGAAGTAGTACTGTGCAGAGTCCATACATACAGAATAAGGAGAGATACCGAGAATTACACCCGACATACAGGACAGGAGAAGTAGTACTGTGCAGAGTCCATACATACAGAATAAGAACAGATACTGAGAATTACACCCGACATACAGGACAGGAGAAGTAGTACTGTGCAGAGTCCATACATACAGAATAAGAACAGATACTGAGAATTACACCCGACATACAGGACAAGAGAAGTAGTACTGTGCAGAGTCCATACATACAGAATAAGAACAGATACCGAGAATTACACCCGACATACAGGACAAGAGAAGTGGTACTGTGCAGAGTCCATACATACAGAATAAGAACAGATACCGAGAATTACACCCGACATACAGGACAGGAGAAGTAGTACTGTGCAGAGTCCATACATACAGAATAAGGACAGATACCGAGAATTACACCCGACATACAGGACAGGAGAAGTAGTACTGTGCAGAGTCCATACATACAGAATAAGAACAGATACCGAGAATTACACCCGACATACAGGACAAGAGAAGTAGTACTGTGCAGAGTCCATACATACAGAATAAGAAGAGATACCGAGAATTACACCCGACATACAGGACAGGAGAAGTAGTACTGTGCAGAGTCCATACATACAGAATAAGAACAGATACTGAGAATTACACCCGACATACAGGACAAGAGAAGTAGTACTGTGCAGAGTCCATACATACAGAATAAGAAGAGATACCGAGAATTACACCCGACATACAGGACAAGAGAAGTAGTACTGTGCAGAGTCCATACATACAGAATAAGAAGAGATACCGAGAATTACACCTGACATACAGGACAAGAGAAGTGGTACTGTGCAGAGTCCATACATACAGAATAAGAACAGATACTGAGAATTACACCCGACATACAGGACAAGAGAAGTAGTACTGTGCAGAGTCCATACATACAGAATAAGAAGAGATACCGAGAATTACACCCGACATACAGGACAAGAGAAGTAGTACTGTGCAGAGTCCATACATACAGAATAAGAAGAGATACCGAGAATTACACCCGACATACAGGACAAGAGAAGTGGTACTGTGCAGAGTCCATACATACAGAATAAGAAGAGATACCGAGAATTACACCTGACATACAGGACAAGAGAAGTGGTACTGTGCAGAGTCCATACATACAGAATAAGAACAGATACTGAGAATTACACCCGACATACAGGACAAGAGAAGTAGTACTGTGCAGAGTCCATACATACAGAATAAGAAGAGATACCGAGAATTACACCCGACATACAGGACAAGAGAAGTGGTACTGTGCAGAGTCCATACATACAGAATAAGAGATACCGAGAATTACACCCGACATACAGGACAAGAGAAGTAGTACTGTGCAGAGTCCATACATACAGAATAAGAACAGATACTGAGAATTACACCCGACATACAGGACAAGAGAAGTGGTACTGTGCAGAGTCCATACATACAGAATAAGAAGAGATACCGAGAATTACACCCGACATACAGGACAAGAGAAGTGGTACTGTGCAGAGTCCATACATACAGAATAAGAACAGATACTGAGAATTACACCCGACATACAGGACAGGAGAAGTAGTACTGTGCAGAGTCCATACATACAGAATAAGAACAGATACTGAGAATTACACCCGACATACAGGAAAAGAGAAGTAGTACTGTGCAGAGTCCATACATACAGAATAAGAACAGATACTGAGAATTACACCCGACATACAGGACAAGAGAAGTAGTACTGTGCAGAGTCCATACATACAGAATAAGAACAGATACTGAGAATTACACCCGACATACAGGACAAGAGAAGTGGTACTGTGCAGAGTCCATACATACAGAATAAGAAGAGATACCGAGAATTACACCCGACATACAGGACAGGAGAAGTAGTACTGTGCAGAGTCCATACATACAGAATAAGGACAGATACCGAGAATTACACCCGACATACAGGACAGGAGAAGTAGTACTGTGCAGAGTCCATACATACAGAATAAGAAGAGATACCGAGAATTACACCCGACATACAGGACAAGAGAAGTGGTACTGTGCAGAGTCCATACATACAGAATAAGAAGAGATACCGAGAATTACACCCGGCATACAGGACAAGAGAAGTAGTACTGTGCAGAGTCCATACATACAGAATAAGAAGAGATACCGAGAATTACACCCGACATACAGGACAAGAGAAGTGGTACTGTGCAGAGTCCATACATACAGAATAAGAACAGATACTGAGAATTACACCCGACATACAGGACAAGAGAAGTGGTACTGTGCAGAGTCCATACATACAGAATAAGAAGAGATACCGAGAATTACACCCGACATACAGGACAGGAGAAGTAGTACTGTGCAGAGTCCATACATACAGAATAAGAAGAGATACCGAGAATTACACCCGACATACAGGACAAGAGAAGTAGTACTGTGCAGAGTCCATACATACAGAATAAGAAGAGATACCGAGAATTACACCCGACATACAGGACAAGAGAAGTAGTACTGTGCAGAGTCCATACATACAGAATAAGAAGAGATACCGAGAATTACACCCGACATACAGGACAGGAGAAGTAGTACTGTGCAGAGTCCATACATACAGAATAAGGACAGATACCGAGATTTACACCCGACATACAGGACAGGAGAAGTAGTACTGTGCAGAGTCCATACATAGAGAATAAGAACAGATACTGAGAATTACACCCGGCATACAGGACAAGAGAAATAGTACTGTTCAGAGTCCATACATATAGAATAAGAAGAGATACCGAGAATTACACCCGACATACAGGACAGGAGAAGTAGTACTGTGCAGAGTCCATACATACAGAATAAGGACAGATACCGAGATTTACACCCGACATACAGGACAGGAGAAGTAGTACTGTGCAGAGTCCATACATACAGAATAAGAAGAGATACTGAGAATTACCCCCGACATACAGGACAGGAGAAGTAGTACTGTGCAGAGTCCATACATACAGAATAAGAAGAGATACTGAGAATTACACCCGGCATACAGGACAAGAGAAGTAGTACTGTGTAGAGTCCATACATACAGAATAAGAACAGATACTGAGAATTACACCCGGCATACAGGACAAGAGAAGTAGTACTGTGCAGAGTCCATACATACAGAATAAGAAGAGATACCGAGAATTACACCCGACATACAGGACAAGAGAAGTAGTACTGTGCAGAGTCCATACATACAGAATAAGAAGAGATACCGAGAATTACACCCGACATACAGGACAAGAGAAGTAGTACTGTGCAGAGTCCATACATACAGAATAAGAAGAGATACCGAGAATTACACCCGACATACAGGACAGGAGAAGTAGTACTGTGCATTAGATGTGTGGTGTAGGTGAAATGTGAAATGTGACCAGTAGGTGGCGGCAGAGGAGCTGAGAATAGAATCTTTGGCCCCTTTCACACTGAGGCACTCCTTTCTATGCAGCCCGAGGCTCTCACACTGAGGCGCTCCTTTCTATGCAGCCCGGGGCTCTCACACTGAGGCGCTCCTTTCTATGCAGCCCGGGGCTCTCACACTGAGGCGCTCCTTTCTATGCAACCTGGGGCTCTCACACTGAGGCGCTCCTTTCTATGCAGCCCGGGGCTCTCACACTGAGGCGCTCCTTTCTATGCAGCCCGGGGATCTCACACTGAGGCGCTCCTTTCTATGCAGCCCGAGGCTCTCACACTGAGGCGCTCCTTTCTATCCAGCCCGGGGCTCTCACACTGAGGCGCTCCTTTCTATGCAGCCCGAGGCTCTCACACTGAGGCGCTCCTTTCTATGCAGCCCGGGGCTCTCACACTGAGGCGCTCCTTTCTATGCAGCCCGGGGATCTCACACTGAGGCGCTCCTTTCTATGCAGCCCGGGGCTCTCACACTGAGGCGCTCCTTTCTATGCAGCCCGGGGATCTCACACTGAGGCGCTCCTTTCTATGCAGCCCGGGGCTCTCCCACGCTCCTTTCTACCCAGCCCGGGGCTCTCACACTGAGGCGCTCCTTTCTATCCAGCCCGGGGCTCTCACACTGAGGCGCTCCTTTCTATGCAGCCCGGGGCTCTCACACTGAGGCGCTCCTTTCTATGCAGCCCGGGGATCTCACACTGAGGCGCTCCTTTCTATGCAGCCCGGGGCTCTCACACGCTCCTTTCTACCCAGCCCGGGGCTCTCACACTGAGGCGCTCCTTTCTATCCAGCCCGAGGCTCTCACACTGAGGCGCTCCTTTCTATCCAGCCCGGGGCTCTCACACTGAGGCGCTCCTTTCTATCCAGCACGAGGCTCTCACACTGAGGCGCTCCTTTCTATCCAGCCCAGGGCTTTCACACTGAGGCGCTCCTTTCTATCCAGCCCGGGACTCTCACACTGAGGCGCTCCTTTCTTTGCAGCCCGGGGCTCTCACACTGAGGCGCTCCTTTCTATGCAGCCCGGGGCTCTCACACGCTCCTTTCTACCCAGCCCGGGGCTTTCACACTGAGGCGCTCCTTTCTATGCAGCCCGGGGCTCTCACACTGAGGCGCTCCTTTCTATCCAGCCCGGGGCTCTCACACTGAGGCGCTCCTTTCTATGCAGCCCGGGGCTCTCACACGTTCCTTTCTATCCAGCCCGGGGCTCTCACACTGAGGCGCTCCTTTCTATGCAGCCCGGGGATCTCACACTGAGGCGCTCCTTTCTATGCAGCCCGGAGCTCTCACACTGAGGCGCTCCTTTCTATCCAGCCCGGGGCTCTCACACTGAGGCGCTCCTTTCTATGCAGCCCGGGGCTCTCTCACTGAGGCGCTCCTTTCTATGCAGCCCTGGGCTCTCACACTGAGGCGCTCCTTTCTATCCAGCCCGAGGCTCTCACACTGAGGCGCTCCTTTCTTTACAGCCCGGGGCTCTCACACTGAGGCGCTCCTTTCTATGCAGCCCGAGGCTCTCACACTGAGGCGCTCCTTTCTATACAGCCCGGGGCTCTCACACTGAGGCGCTCCTTTCTATGCAGCCCGAGGCTCTCACACTGAGGCGCTCCTTTCTATCCAGCCCGGGGCTCTCACACTGAGGCGCTCCTTTCTATCCAGCCCGAGGCTCTCACACTGAGGCGCTCCTTTCTATACAGCCTGGGGGTCTCACACTGAGGCGCTCCTTTCTATCCAGCCCGGGGCTCTCACACTGAGGCGCTCCTTTCTATCCAGCCCGGGGCTCTCACACTGAGGCGCTCCTTTCTATCCAGCCCGAGGCTCTCACACTGAGGCGCTCCTTTCTATCCAGCCCGGGGCTTTCACACTGAGGCGCTCCTTTCTATCCAGCCCGGGGCTCTCACACTGAGGCGCTCCTTTCTATGCAGCCCGGGGCTCTCACACTGAGGCGCTCCTTTCTATGCAGCCCGGGGCTCTCACACTGAGGCGCTCCTTTCTATGCAGCCCGGGGCTCTCACACGCTCCTTTCTACCCAGCCCGGGGCTTTCACACTGAGGCGCTCCTTTCTATCCAGCCCGGGGCTCTCACACTGAGGCGCTCCTTTCTATCCAGCCCGAGGCTCTCACACTGAGGCGCTCCTTTCTATCCAGCCCGGGGCTCTCACACTGAGGCGCTCCTTTCTATCCAGCCCAAGGCTCTCACACTGAGGCGCTCCTTTCTATCCAGCTCGGGGCTTTCACACTGAGGCGCTCCTTTCTATGCAGCCCGGGGCTCTCACACTGAGGCGCTCCTTTCTATGCAGCCCGGGGATCTCACACTGAGGCGCTCCTTTCTATGCAGCCCGGGGCTCTCCCACGCTCCTTTCTACCCAGCCCGGGGCTCTCACACTGAGGCGCTCCTTTCTATCCAGCCCGGGGCTCTCACACTGAGGCGCTCCTTTCTATGCAGCCCGGGGCTCTCACACTGAGGCGCTCCTTTCTATGCAGCCCGGGGATCTCACACTGAGGCGCTCCTTTCTATGCAGCCCGGGGCTCTCACACGCTCCTTTCTACCCAGCCCGGGGCTCTCACACTGAGGCGCTCCTTTCTATCCAGCCCGAGGCTCTCACACTGAGGCGCTCCTTTCTATCCAGCCCGGGGCTCTCACACTGAGGCGCTCCTTTCTATCCAGCCCGAGGCTCTCACACTGAGGCGCTCCTTTCTATCCAGCCCAGGGCTTTCACACTGAGGCGCTCCTTTCTATCCAGCCCGGGACTCTCACACTGAGGCGCTCCTTTCTTTGCAGCCCGGGGCTCTCACACTGAGGCGCTCCTTTCTATGCAGCCCGGGGCTCTCACACGCTCCTTTCTACCCAGCCCGGGGCTTTCACACTGAGGCGCTCCTTTCTATGCAGCCCGGGGCTCTCACACTGAGGCGCTCCTTTCTATCCAGCCCGGGGCTCTCACACTGAGGCGCTCCTTTCTATGCAGCCCGGGGCTCTCACACGTTCCTTTCTATCCAGCCCGGGGCTCTCACACTGAGGCGCTCCTTTCTATGCAGCCCGGGGATCTCACACTGAGGCGCTCCTTTCTATGCAGCCCGGAGATCTCACACTGAGGCGCTCCTTTCTATCCAGCCCGGGGCTCTCACACTGAGGCGCTCCTTTCTATGCAGCCCGGGGCTCTCTCACTGAGGCGCTCCTTTCTATGCAGCCCTGGGCTCTCACACTGAGGCGCTCCTTTCTATCCAGCCCGAGGCTCTCACACTGAGGCGCTCCTTTCTTTACAGCCCGGGGCTCTCACACTGAGGCGCTCCTTTCTATGCAGCCCGAGGCTCTCACACTGAGGCGCTCCTTTCTATACAGCCCGGGGCTCTCACACTGAGGCGCTCCTTTCTATGCAGCCCGAGGCTCTCACACTGAGGCGCTCCTTTCTATCCAGCCCGGGGCTCTCACACTGAGGCGCTCCTTTCTATCCAGCCCGAGGCTCTCACACTGAGGCGCTCCTTTCTATACAGCCTGGGGGTCTCACACTGAGGCGCTCCTTTCTATCCAGCCCGGGGCTCTCACACTGAGGCGCTCCTTTCTATCCAGCCCGGGGCTCTCACACTGAGGCGCTCCTTTCTATCCAGCCCGAGGCTCTCACACTGAGGCGCTCCTTTCTATCCAGCCCGGGGCTTTCACACTGAGGCGCTCCTTTCTATCCAGCCCGGGGCTCTCACACTGAGGCGCTCCTTTCTATGCAGCCCGGGGCTCTCACACTGAGGCGCTCCTTTCTATGCAGCCCGGGGCTCTCACACTGAGGCGCTCCTTTCTATGCAGCCCGGGGCTCTCACACGCTCCTTTCTACCCAGCCCGGGGCTTTCACACTGAGGCGCTCCTTTCTATCCAGCCCGGGGCTCTCACACTGAGGCGCTCCTTTCTATCCAGCCCGAGGCTCTCACACTGAGTCGCTCCTTTCTATCCAGCCCGGGGCTCTCACACTGAGGCGCTCCTTTCTATCCAGCCCGAGGCTCTCACACTGAGGCGCTCCTTTCTATCCAGCTCGGGGTTTTCACACTGAGGCGCTCCTTTCTATCCAGCCCGGGGCTCTCACACTGAGGCGCTCCTTTCTTTGCAGCCCGGGGCTCTCACACGCTCCTTTCTACCCAGCCCGGGGCTTTCACACTGAGGCGCTCCTTTCTATGCAGCCCGGGGCTCTCACACTGAGGCGCTCCTTTCTATCCAGCCCGGGGCTCTCACACTGAGGCGCTCTTTTCTATGCAGCCCGGGGCTCTCACACGTTCCTTTCTATGCAGCCCGGGGCTCTCACACTGAGGCGCTCCTTTCTATGCAGCCCGGGGATCTCACACTGAGGCGCTCCTTTCTATGCAGCCCGGGGCTCTCACACGTTCCTTTCTATCCAGCCCGGGGCTCTCACACTGAGGCGCTCCTTTCTATGCAGCCCGGGGATCTCACACTGAGGCGCTCCTTTCTATGCAGCCCGGAGATCTCACACTGAGGCGCTCCTTTCTATCCAGCCCGGGGCTCTCACACTGAGGCGCTCCTTTCTATCCAGCCCGGGGCTCTCACACTGAGGCGCTCCTTTCTATGCAGCCCGGGGATCTCACACTGAGGCGCTCCTTTCTATGCAGCCCGGAGATCTCACACTGAGGCGCTCCTTTCTATCCAGCCCGGGGCTCTCACACTGAGGCGCTCCTTTCTATGCAGCCCGGGGCTCTCTCACTGAGGCGCTCCTTTCTATGCAGCCCTGGGCTCTCACACTGAGGCGCTCCTTTCTATCCAGCCCGAGGCTCTCACACTGAGGCGCTCCTTTCTTTACAGCCCGGGGCTCTCACACTGAGGCGCTCCTTTCTATGCAGCCCGAGGCTCTCACACTGAGGCGCTCCTTTCTATACAGCCCGGGGCTCTCACACTGAGGCGCTCCTTTCTATGCAGCCCGAGGCTCTCACACTGAGGCGCTCCTTTCTATCCAGCCCGGGGCTCTCACACTGAGGCGCTCCTTTCTATCCAGCCCGAGGCTCTCACACTGAGGCGCTCCTTTCTATACAGCCTGGGGGTCTCACACTGAGGCGCTCCTTTCTATCCAGCCCGGGGCTCTCACACTGAGGCGCTCCTTTCTATTCAGCCCGGGGCTCTCACACTGAGGCGCTCCTTTCTATCCAGCCCGAGGCTCTCACACTGAGGCGCTCCTTTCTATCCAGCCCGGGGCTTTCACACTGAGGCGCTCCTTTCTATCCAGCCCGGGGCTCTCACACTGAGGCGCTCCTTTCTATGCAGCCCGGGGCTCTCACACTGAGGCGCTCCTTTCTATGCAGCCCGGGGCTCTCACACTGAGGCGCTCCTTTCTATGCAGCCCGGGGCTCTCACACGCTCCTTTCTACCCAGCCCGGGGCTTTCACACTGAGGCGCTCCTTTCTATCCAGCCCGGGGCTCTCACACTGAGGCGCTCCTTTCTATCCAGCCCGAGGCTCTCACACTGAGGCGCTCCTTTCTATCCAGCCCGGGGCTCTCACACTGAGGCGCTCCTTTCTATCCAGCCCGAGGCTCTCACACTGAGTCGCTCCTTTCTATCCAGCCCGGGGCTCTCACACTGAGGCGCTCCTTTCTATCCAGCCCGAGGCTCTCACACTGAGGCGCTCCTTTCTATACAGCCTGGGGGTCTCACACTGAGGCGCTCCTTTCTATCCAGCCCGGGGCTCTCACACTGAGGCGCTCCTTTCTATCCAGCCCGGGGCTCTCACACTGAGGCGCTCCTTTCTATCCAGCCCGAGGCTCTCACACTGAGGCGCTCCTTTCTATCCAGCCCGGGGCTTTCACACTGAGGCGCTCCTTTCTATCCAGCCCGGGGCTCTCACACTGAGGCGCTCCTTTCTATGCAGCCCGGGGCTCTCACACTGAGGCGCTCCTTTCTATGCAGCCCGGGGCTCTCACACTGAGGCGCTCCTTTCTATGCAGCCCGGGGCTCTCACACGCTCCTTTCTACCCAGCCCGGGGCTTTCACACTGAGGCGCTCCTTTCTATCCAGCCCGGGGCTCTCACACTGAGGCGCTCCTTTCTATCCAGCCCGAGGCTCTCACACTGAGGCGCTCCTTTCTATCCAGCCCGGGGCTCTCACACTGAGGCGCTCCTTTCTATCCAGCCCAAGGCTCTCACACTGAGGCGCTCCTTTCTATCCAGCTCGGGGCTTTCACACTGAGGCGCTCCTTTCTATGCAGCCCGGGGCTCTCACACTGAGGCGCTCCTTTCTATGCAGCCCGGGGATCTCACACTGAGGCGCTCCTTTCTATGCAGCCCGGGGCTCTCCCACGCTCCTTTATACCCAGCCCGGGGCTCTCACACTGAGGCGCTCCTTTCTATCCAGCCCGGGGCTCTCACACTGAGGCGCTCCTTTCTATGCAGCCCGGGGCTCTCACACTGAGGCGCTCCTTTCTATGCAGCCCGGGGATCTCACACTGAGGCGCTCCTTTCTATGCAGCCCGGGGCTCTCACACGCTCCTTTCTACCCAGCCCGGGGCTCTCACACTGAGGCGCTCCTTTCTATCCAGCCCGAGGCTCTCACACTGAGGCGCTCCTTTCTATCCAGCCCGGGGCTCTCACACTGAGGCGCTCCTTTCTATCCAGCCCGAGGCTCTCACACTGAGGCGCTCCTTTCTATCCAGCCCAGGGCTTTCACACTGAGGCGCTCCTTTCTATCCAGCCCGGGACTCTCACACTGAGGCGCTCCTTTCTTTGCAGCCCGGGGCTCTCACACTGAGGCGCTCCTTTCTATGCAGCCCGGGGCTCTCACACGCTCCTTTCTACCCAGCCCGGGGCTTTCACACTGAGGCGCTCCTTTCTATGCAGCCCGGGGCTCTCACACTGAGGCGCTCCTTTCTATCCAGCCCGGGGCTCTCACACTGAGGCGCTCCTTTCTATGCAGCCCGGGGCTCTCACACGTTCCTTTCTATCCAGCCCGGGGCTCTCACACTGAGGCGCTCCTTTCTATGCAGCCCGGGGATCTCACACTGAGGCGCTCCTTTCTATGCAGCCCGGAGATCTCACACTGAGGCGCTCCTTTCTATCCAGCCCGGGGCTCTCACACTGAGGCGCTCCTTTCTATGCAGCCCGGGGCTCTCTCACTGAGGCGCTCCTTTCTATGCAGCCCTGGGCTCTCACACTGAGGCGCTCCTTTCTATCCAGCCCGAGGCTCTCACACTGAGGCGCTCCTTTCTTTACAGCCCGGGGCTCTCACACTGAGGCGCTCCTTTCTATGCAGCCCGAGGCTCTCACACTGAGGCGCTCCTTTCTATACAGCCCGGGGCTCTCACACTGAGGCGCTCCTTTCTATGCAGCCCGAGGCTCTCACACTGAGGCGCTCCTTTCTATCCAGCCCGGGGCTCTCACACTGAGGCGCTCCTTTCTATCCAGCCCGAGGCTCTCACACTGAGGCGCTCCTTTCTATACAGCCTGGGGGTCTCACACTGAGGCGCTCCTTTCTATCCAGCCCGGGGCTCTCACACTGAGGCGCTCCTTTCTATCCAGCCCGGGGCTCTCACACTGAGGCGCTCCTTTCTATCCAGCCCGAGGCTCTCACACTGAGGCGCTCCTTTCTATCCAGCCCGGGGCTTTCACACTGAGGCGCTCCTTTCTATCCAGCCCGGGGCTCTCACACTGAGGCGCTGCTTTCTATGCAGCCCGGGGCTCTCACACTGAGGCGCTCCTTTCTATGCAGCCCGGGGCTCTCACACTGAGGCGCTCCTTTCTATGCAGCCCGGGGCTCTCACACGCTCCTTTCTACCCAGCCCGGGGCTTTCACACTGAGGCGCTCCTTTCTATCCAGCCCGGGGCTCTCACACTGAGGCGCTCCTTTCTATCCAGCCGAGGCTCTCACACTGAGTCGCTCCTTTCTATCCAGCCCGGGGCTCTCACACTGAGGCGCTCCTTTCTATCCAGCCCGAGGCTCTCACACTGAGGCGCTCCTTTCTATCCAGCTCGGGGTTTTCACACTGAGGCGCTCCTTTCTATCCAGCCCGGGGCTCTCACACTGAGGCGCTCCTTTCTTTGCAGCCCGGGGCTCTCACACGCTCCTTTCTACCCAGCCCGGGGCTTTCACACTGAGGCGCTCCTTTCTATGCAGCCCGGGGCTCTCACACTGAGGTGCTCCTTTCTATCCAGCCCGGGGCTCTCACACTGAGGCGCTCTTTTCTATGCAGCCCGGGGCTCTCACACGTTCCTTTCTATGCAGCCCGGGGCTCTCACACTGAGGCGCTCCTTTCTATGCAGCCCGGGGATCTCACACTGAGGCGCTCCTTTCTATGCAGCCCGGGGCTCTCACACGTTCCTTTCTATCCAGCCCGGGGCTCTCACACTGAGGCGCTCCTTTCTATGCAGCCCGGGGATCTCACACTGAGGCGCTCCTTTCTATGCAGCCCGGAGATCTCACACTGAGGCGCTCCTTTCTATCCAGCCCGGGGCTCTCACACTGAGGCGCTCCTTTCTATCCAGCCCGGGGCTCTCACACTGAGGCGCTCCTTTCTATGCAGCCCGGGGATCTCACACTGAGGCGCTCCTTTCTATGCAGCCCGGAGATCTCACACTGAGGCGCTCCTTTCTATCCAGCCCGGGGCTCTCACACTGAGGCGCTCCTTTCTATGCAGCCCGGGGCTCTCTCACTGAGGCGCTCCTTTCTATGCAGCCCTGGGCTCTCACACTGAGGCGCTCCTTTCTATCCAGCCCGAGGCTCTCACACTGAGGCGCTCCTTTCTTTACAGCCCGGGGCTCTCACACTGAGGCGCTCCTTTCTATGCAGCCCGAGGCTCTCACACTGAGGCGCTCCTTTCTATACAGCCCGGGGCTCTCACACTGAGGCGCTCCTTTCTATGCAGCCCGAGGCTCTCACACTGAGGCGCTCCTTTCTATCCAGCCCGGGGCTCTCACACTGAGGCGCTCCTTTCTATCCAGCCCGAGGCTCTCACACTGAGGCGCTCCTTTCTATACAGCCTGGGGGTCTCACACTGAGGCGCTCCTTTCTATCCAGCCCGGGGCTCTCACACTGAGGCGCTCCTTTCTATTCAGCCCGGGGCTCTCACACTGAGGCGCTCCTTTCTATCCAGCCCGAGGCTCTCACACTGAGGCGCTCCTTTCTATCCAGCCCGGGGCTTTCACACTGAGGCGCTCCTTTCTATCCAGCCCGGGGCTCTCACACTGAGGCGCTCCTTTCTATGCAGCCCGGGGCTCTCACACTGAGGCGCTCCTTTCTATGCAGCCCGGGGCTCTCACACTGAGGCGCTCCTTTCTATGCAGCCCGGGGCTCTCACACGCTCCTTTCTACCCAGCCCGGGGCTTTCACACTGAGGCGCTCCTTTCTATCCAGCCCGGGGCTCTCACACTGAGGCGCTCCTTTCTATCCAGCCCGAGGCTCTCACACTGAGGCGCTCCTTTCTATCCAGCCCGGGGCTCTCACACTGAGGCGCTCCTTTCTATCCAGCCCGAGGCTCTCACACTGAGGCGCTCCTTTCTATCCAGCTCGGGGCTTTCACACTGAGGCGCTCCTTTCTATCCAGCCCGGGGCTCTCACACTGAGGCGCTCCTTTCTTTGCAGCCCGGGGCTCTCACACGCTCCTTTCTACCCAGCCCGGGGCTTTCACACTGAGGCGCTCCTTTCTATGCAGCCCGGGGCTCTCACACTGAGGCGCTCCTTTCTATCCAGCCCGGGGCTCTCACACTGAGGCGCTCCTTTCTATGCAGCCCGGGGCTCTCACACGTTCCTTTCTATGCAGCCCGGGGCTCTCACACTGAGGCGCTCCTTTCTATGCAGCCCGGGGATCTCACACTGAGGCGCTCCTTTCTATGCAGCCCGGGGATCTCACACTGAGGCGCTCCTTTCTATGCAGCCCGGGGATCTCACACTGAGGCGCTCCTTTCTATGCAGCCCGGGGCTCTCACACTGAGGCGCTCCTTTCTATCCAGCCCGGGGCTCTCACACTGAGGCGCTCCTTTCTATCCAGCCCGGGGCTCTCACACTGAGGCGCTCCTTTCTATGCAGCCCGGGGCTCTCACACTGAGGCGCTCCTTTCTATCCAGCCAGAGGCTCTCACACTGAGGCGCTCCTTTCTATGCAGCCCGAGGCTCTCACACTGAGGCGCTCCTTTCTATCCAGCCCGGGGCTCTCACACTGAGGCGCTCCTTTCTAAGCAGCCCGGGGCTCTCACACTGAGGCGCTCCTTTCTATCCAGCCCAGGGCTCTCACACTGAGACGCTCCTTTCTATCCAGCCCGGGGCTCTCACACTGAGGCGCTCCTTTCTATGCAGCCCGGGGCTCTCACACTGAGGCGCTCCTTTCTATGCAGCCCGGGGTGCTCACACTGAGGCGCTCCTTTCTATCCAGCCCGAGGCTCTCACACTGAGGCGCTCCTTTCTATCCAGCCCGGGGCTCTCACACTGAGGCGCTCCTTTCTATCCAGCCCGGGGCTCTCACACTGAGGCGCTCCTTTCTATCCAGCCAGAGGCTCTCACACTGAGGCGCTCCTTTCTATGCAGCCCGAGGCTCTCACACTGAGGCGCTCCTTTCTATCCAGCCCAGGGCTCTCACACTGAGGCGCTCCTTTCTATCCAGCCCGGGGCTCTCACACTGAGGCGCTCCTTTCTATGCAGCCCGGGGCTCTCACACTGAGGCACTCCTTTCTATCCAGGCCAGGGCTCTCCCACTGAGGCGCTCCTTTCTATGCAGCCCGGGGATCTTACACTGAGGCGCTCCTTTCTATACAGCCCGGGGCTCTCACACTGAGGCGCTCCTTTCTATGCAGCCCGGGGCTCTCACACGCTCCTTTCTACCCAGCCCGGGGCTTTCACACTGAGGCGCTCCTTTCTATCCAGCCCGGGGCTCTCACACTGAGGCGCTCCTTTCTATCCAGCCCGAGGCTCTCACACTGAGGCGCTCCTTTCTATCCAGCCCGGGGCTCTCACACTGAGGCGCTCCTTTCTATGCAGCCCGAGGCTCTCACACTGAGGCGCTCCTTTCTATCCAGCCCGGGGCTCTCACACTGAGGCGCTCCTTTCTATCCAGCCCGGGGCTCTCACACTGAGGCGCTCCTTTCTATCCAGCCTGAGGCTCTCACACTGAGGCGCTCCTTTCTATCCAGCCCGGGGCTCTCACACTGAGGCGCTCCTTTCTATCCAGCCCGAGGCTCTCACACTGAGGCGCTCCTTTCTATCCAGCCCGGGGCTCTCACACTGAGGCGCTCCTTTCTATGCAGCCCGGGGCTCTCACACGCTCCTTTCTACCCAGCCCGAGGCTCTCACACTGAGGCGCTCCTTTCTATGCAGCCCGGGGCTCTCACACTGAGGCGCTCCTTTCTATCCAGCCCGAGGCTCTCACACTGAGGCGCTCCTTTCTATGCAGCCCGGGGCTCTCACACTGAGGCGCTCCTTTCTATCCAGCCTGAGGCTCTCACACTGAGACGCTCCTTTCTATCCAGCCCGGGGCTCTCACACTGAGGCGCTCCTTTCTATCCAGCCCGAGGCTCTCACACTGAGGCGCTCCTTTCTATGCAGCCCGGGGCTCTCACACTGAGGCGCTCCTTTCTATGCAGCCCGGGGCTCTCACACTGAGGCGCTCCTTTCTATCCAGCCCGGGGGTCTCACACGCTCCTTTCTATGCAGCCCAGGGCTCTCACACTGAGGCGCTCCTTTCTATCCAGCCCGAGGCTCTCACACTGAGGCGCTCCTTTCTATCCAGCCCGGGGCTCTCACACTGAGGCGCTCCTTTCTATGCAGCCCGGGGCTCTCACAGTGAGGCGCTCCTTTCTATGCAGCCCGGGGCTCTCACACTGAGGCGCTCCTTTCTATGCAGCCCGGGGATTTCACACTGAGGCGCTCCTTTCTATGCAGCCCGGGGCTCTCACACGCTCCTTTCTACCCAGCCCGGGGCTCTCACACTGAGGCGCTCCTTTCTATCCAGCCCGAGGCTCTCACACTGAGGCGCTCCTTTCTATCCAGCCCGGGGCTCTCACACTGAGGCGCTCCTTTCTATCCAGCCCGAGGCTCTCACACTGAGGCGCTCCTTTCTATGCAGCCCGGGGCTCTCACACGTTCCTTTCTATCCAGCCTGGGGCTCTCACACTGAGGCGCTCCTTTCTTTGCAGCCCGGGGCTCTCACACTGAGGCGCTCCTTTCTATGCAGCCCGGGGCTCTCACACGCTCCTTTCTACCCAGCCCGGGGCTTTCACACTGAGGCGCTCCTTTCTATGCAGCCCGGGGCTCTCACACTGAGGCGCTCCTTTCTATCCAGCCCGGGGCTCTCACACTGAGGCGCTCCTTTCTATGCAGCCCGGGGCTCTCACACGTTCCTTTCTATCCAGCCTGGGGCTCTCACACTGAGGCGCTCCTTTCTATGCAGCCCGGGGATCTCACACTGAGGCGCTCCTTTCTATGCAGCCCGGAGATCTCACACTGAGGCGCTCCTTTCTATCCAGCCCGGGGCTCTCACACTGAGGCGCTCCTTTCTATGCAGCCCGGGGCTCTCACACTGAGGCGCTCCTTTCTATGCAGCCCTGGGCTCTCACACTGAGGCGCTCCTTTCTATCCAGCCCGAGGCTCTCAAACTGAGGCGCTCCTTTCTATAAAGCCCGGGGCTCTCACACTGAGGCGCTCCTTTCTATGCAGCCCGAGGCTCTCACACTGAGGCGCTCCTTTCTATACAGCCCGGGGCTCTCACACTGAGGCGCTCCTTTCTATGCAGCCCGAGGCTCTCACACTGAGGCGCTCCTTTCTATACAGCCCGGGGCTCTCACACTGAGGCGCTCCTTTCTATGCAGCCCGAGGCTCTCACACTGAGGCGCTCCTTTCTATCCAGCCCGGGGCTCTCACACTGAGGCGCTCCTTTCTATCCAGCCCGAGGCTCTCACACTGAGGCGCTCCTTTCTATACAGCCTGGGGGTCTCACACTGAGGCGCTCCTTTCTATCCAGCCCGGGGCTCTCACACTGAGGCGCTCCTTTCTATCCAGCCCGGGGCTCTCACACTGAGGCGCTCCTTTCTATCCAGCCCGAGGCTCTCACACTGAGGCGCTCCTTTCTATCCAGCCCGGGGCTTTCACACTGAGGCGCTCCTTTCTATCCAGCCCGGGGCTCTCACACTGAGGCGCTCCTTTCTATGCAGCCCGGGGCTCTCACACTGAGGCGCTCCTTTCTATCCAGCCCGGGGCTCTCACACTGAGGCGCTCCTTTCTATGCAGCCCGAGGCTCTCACACTGAGGCGCTCCTTTCTATCCAGCCCGGGGCTCTCACACTGAGGCGCTCCTTTCTATCCAGCCCGAGGCTCTCACACTGAGGCGCTCCTTTCTATCCAGCCCGGGGGCTCTCACACTGAGGCGCTCCTTTCTATCCAGCCCGGGGCTCTCACACTGAGGCGCTCCTTTCTATCCAGCCCGAGGCTCTCACACTGAGGCGCTCCTTTCTATCCAGCCCGGGGCTTTCACACTGAGGCGCTCCTTTCTATCCAGCCCGGGGCTCTCACACTGAGGCGCTCCTTTCTATGCAGCCCGGGGCTCTCACACTGAGGCGCTCCTTTCTATGCAGCCCGGGGCTCTCACACTGAGGCGCTCCTTTCTATGCAGCCCGGGGCTCTCACACGCTCCTTTCTACCCAGCCCGGGGCTTTCACACTGAGGCGCTCCTTTCTATCCAGCCCGGGGCTCTCACACTGAGGCGCTCCTTTCTATCCAGCCCGAGGCTCTCACACTGAGGCGCTCCTTTCTATCCAGCCCGGGGCTCTCACACTGAGGCGCTCCTTTCTATCCAGCCCGAGGCTCTCACACTGAGGCGCTCCTTTCTATCCAGCCCGGGGCTTTCACACTGAGGCGCTCCTTTCTATCCAGCCCGGGGCTCTCACACTGAGGCGCTCCTTTCTTTGCAGCCCGGGGCTCTCACACGCTCCTTTCTACCCAGCCCGGGGCTTTCACACTGAGGCGCTCCTTTCTATGCAGCCCGGGGCTCTCACACTGAGGCGCTCCTTTCTATCCAGCCCGGGGCTCTCACACTGAGGCGCTCCTTTCTATGCAGCCCGGGGCTCTCACACGTTCCTTTCTATCCAGCCCGGGGCTCTCACACTGAGGCGCTCCTTTCTATGCAGCCCGGAGCTCTCACACTGAGGCGCTCCTTTCTATGCAGCCCGGGGATCTCACACTGAGGCGCTCCTTTCTATGCAGCCCGGGGATCTCACACTGAGGCGCTCCTTTCTATGCAGCCCGGGGCTCTCACACTGAGGCGCTCCTTTCTATCCAGCCCGGGGCTCTCACACTGAGGCGCTCCTTTCTATCCAGCCCGGGGCTCTCACACTGAGGCGCTCCTTTCTATCCAGCCAGAGGCTCTCACACTGAGGCGCTCCTTTCTTTGCAGCCCGAGGCTCTCACACTGAGGCGCTCCTTTCTATCCTGCCCGGGGCTCTCACACTGAGGCACTCCTTTCTAAGCAGCCCGGGGCTCTCACACTGAGGCGCTCCTTTCTATCCAGCCCAGGGCTCTCACACTGAGATGCTCCTTTCTATCCAACCCGGGGCTCTCACACTGAGGCGCTCCTTTCTATGCAGCCCGGGGCTCTCACACTGAGGCGCTCCTTTCTATGCAGCCCGGGGTGCTCACACTGAGGCGCTCCTTTCTATCCAGCCCGAGGCTCTCACACTGAGGCGCTCCTTTCTATCCAGCCCGGGGCTCTCACACTGAGGCGCTCCTTTCTATCCAGCCCGGGGCTCTCACACTGAGGCGCTCCTTTCTATCCAGCCAGAGGCTCTCACACTGAGGCGCTCCTTTCTATGCAGCCCGAGGCTCTCACACTGAGGCGCTCCTTTCTATCCAGCCCGGGGCTCTCACACTGAGGCGCTCCTTTCTATGCAGCCCGGGGCTCTCACACTGAGGCGCTCCTTTCTATGCAGCCCGGGGCTCTCACACTGAGGCGCTCCTTTCTATCCAGGCCAGGGCTCTCCCACTGAGGCGCTCCTTTCTATGCAGCCCGGGGATCTCACACTGAGGCGCTCCTTTCTATACAGCCCGGGGCTCTCACACTGAGGCGCTCCTTTCTATGCAGCCCGGGGCTCTCACACGCTCCTTTCTACCCAGCCCGGGGCTTTCACACTGAGGCGCTCCTTTCTATCCAGCCCGGGGCTCTCACACTGAGGCGCTCCTTTCTATCCAGCCCGAGGCTCTCACACTGAGGCGCTCCTTTCTATCCAGCCAGGGGCTCTCACACTGAGGCGCTCCTTTCTATGCAGCCCGAGGCTCTCACACTGAGGCGCTCCTTTCTATCCAGCCCGGGGCTCTCACACTGAGGCGCTCCTTTCTATCCAGCCCGGGGCTCTCACACGGAGGCGCTCCTTTCTATCCAGCCTGAGGCTCTCACACTGAGGCGCTCCTTTCTATCCAGCCCGGGGCTCTCACACTGAGGCGCTCCTTTCTATCCAGCCCGAGGCTCTCACAATGAGGCGCTCCTTTCTATCCAGCCCGGGGCTCTCACACTGAGGCGCTCCTTTCTATGCAGCCCGGGGCTCTCACACGCTCCTTTCTACCCAGCCCGAGGCTCTCACACTGAGGCGCTCCTTTCTATGCAGCCCGGGGCTCTCACACTGAGGCGCTCCTTTCTATCCAGCCCGAGGCTCTCACACTGAGGCGCTCCTTTCTATGCAGCCCGGGGCTCTCACACTGAGGCGCTCCTTTCTATCCAGCCCGAGGCTCTCACACTGAGGCGCTCCTTTCTATCCAGCCCGGGGCTCTCACACTGAGGCGCTCCTTTCTATCCAGCCCGAGGCTCTCACACTGAGGCGCTCCTTTCTATGCAGCCCGGGGCTCTCACACTGAGGCGCTCCTTTCTATGCAGCCCGGGGCTCTCACACTGAGGCGCTCCTTTCTATCCAGCCCGGGGGTCTCACACGCTCCTTTCTATGCAGCCCGGGGCTCTCACACTGAGGCGCTCCTTTCTATCCAGCCCGAGGCTCTCACACTGAGGCGCTCCTTTCTATCCAGCCCGGGGCTCTCACACTGAGGCGCTCCTTTCTATGCAGCCCGGGGCTCTCACACTGAGGCGCTCCTTTCTATGTAGCCCGGGGCTCTCACACTGAGGCGCTCCTTTCTATGCAGCCCGGGGATCTCACACTGAGGTGCTCCTTTCTATGCAGCCCGGGGCTCTCACACGCTCCTTTCTACCCAGCGCGGGGCTCTCACACTGAGGCGCTCCTTTCTATGCAGCCCTGGGCTCTCACACTGAGGCGCTCCTTTCTATCCAGCCCGGGGCTCTCACACTGAGGCGCTCCTTTCTATGCAGCCCGGGGCTCTCACACGTTCCTTTCTATGCAGCCCGGGGCTCTCACACTGAGGCGCTCCTTTCTATGCAGCCCGGGGATCTCACACTGAGGCGCTCCTTTCTATGCAGCCCGGGGCTCTCACACGTTCCTTTCTATCCAGCCCGGGGCTCTCACACTGAGGCGCTCCTTTCTATGCAGCCCGGGGATCTCACACTGAGGCGCTCCTTTCTATGCAGCCCAGAGATCTCACACTGAGGCGCTCCTTTCTATCCAGCCCGGGGCTCTCACACTGAGGCGCTCCTTTCTATGCAGCCCGGGGCTCTCTCACTGAGGCGCTCCTTTCTATGCAGCCCTGGGCTCTCACACTGAGGCGCTCCTTTCTATCCAGCCCGAGGCTCTCACACTGAGGCGCTCCTTTCTTTACAGCCCGGGGCTCTCACACTGAGGCGCTCCTTTCTATGCAGCCCGAGGCTCTCACACTGAGGCGCTCCTTTCTATACAGCCCGGGGCTCTCACACTGAGGCGCTCCTTTCTATGCAGCCCGAGGCTCTCACACTGAGGCGCTCCTTTCTATCCAGCCCGGGGCTCTCACACTGAGGCGCTCCTTTCTATCCAGCCCGAGGCTCTCACACTGAGGCGCTCCTTTCTATACAGCCTGGGGGTCTCACACTGAGGCGCTCCTTTCTATCCAGCCCGGGGCTCTCACACTGAGGCGCTCCTTTCTATTCAGCCCGGGGCTCTCACACTGAGGCGCTCCTTTCTATCCAGCCCGAGGCTCTCACACTGAGGCGCTCCTTTCTATCCAGCCCGGGGCTTTCACACTGAGGCGCTCCTTTCTATCCAGCCCGGGGCTCTCACACTGAGGCGCTCCTTTCTATGCAGCCCGGGGCTCTCACACTGAGGCGCTCCTTTCTATGCAGCCCGGGGCTCTCACACTGAGGCGCTCCTTTCTATGCAGCCCGGGGCTCTCACACGCTCCTTTCTACCCAGCCCGGGGCTTTCACACTGAGGCGCTCCTTTCTATCCAGCCCGGGGCTCTCACACTGAGGCGCTCCTTTCTATCCAGCCCGAGGCTCTCACACTGAGGCGCTCCTTTCTATCCAGCCCGGGGCTCTCACACTGAGGCGCTCCTTTCTATCCAGCCCGAGGCTCTCACACTGAGGCGCTCCTTTCTATCCAGCTCGGGGCTTTCACACTGAGGCGCTCCTTTCTATCCAGCCCGGGGCTCTCACACTGAGGCGCTCCTTTCTTTGCAGCCCGGGGCTCTCACACGCTCCTTTCTACCCAGCCCGGGGCTTTCACACTGAGGCGCTCCTTTCTATGCAGCCCGGGGCTCTCACACTGAGGCGCTCCTTTCTATCCAGCCCGGGGCTCTCACACTGAGGCGCTCCTTTCTATGCAGCCCGGGGCTCTCACACGTTCCTTTCTATGCAGCCCGGGGCTCTCACACTGAGGCGCTCCTTTCTATGCAGCCCGGGGATCTCACACTGAGGCGCTCCTTTCTATGCAGCCCGGGGATCTCACACTGAGGCGCTCCTTTCTATGCAGCCCGGGGATCTCACACTGAGGCGCTCCTTTCTATGCAGCCCGGGGCTCTCACACTGAGGCGCTCCTTTCTATCCAGCCCGGGGCTCTCACACTGAGGCGCTCCTTTCTATCCAGCCCGGGGCTCTCACACTGAGGCGCTCCTTTCTATGCAGCCCGGGGCTCTCACACTGAGGCGCTCCTTTCTATCCAGCCAGAGGCTCTCACACTGAGGCGCTCCTTTCTATGCAGCCCGAGGCTCTCACACTGAGGCGCTCCTTTCTATCCAGCCCGGGGCTCTCACACTGAGGCGCTCCTTTCTAAGCAGCCCGGGGCTCTCACACTGAGGCGCTCCTTTCTATCCAGCCCAGGGCTCTCACACTGAGACGCTCCTTTCTATCCAGCCCGGGGCTCTCACACTGAGGCGCTCCTTTCTATGCAGCCCGGGGCTCTCACACTGAGGCGCTCCTTTCTATGCAGCCCGGGGTGCTCACACTGAGGCGCTCCTTTCTATCCAGCCCGAGGCTCTCACACTGAGGCGCTCCTTTCTATCCAGCCCGGGGCTCTCACACTGAGGCGCTCCTTTCTATCCAGCCCGGGGCTCTCACACTGAGGCGCTCCTTTCTATCCAGCCAGAGGCTCTCACACTGAGGCGCTCCTTTCTATGCAGCCCGAGGCTCTCACACTGAGGCGCTCCTTTCTATCCAGCCCGGGGCTCTCACACTGAGGCGCTCCTTTCTATCCAGCCCGGGGCTCTCACACTGAGGCGCTCCTTTCTATGCAGCCCGGGGCTCTCACACTGAGGCACTCCTTTCTATCCAGGCCAGGGCTCTCCCACTGAGGCGCTCCTTTCTATGCAGCCCGGGGATCTTACACTGAGGCGCTCCTTTCTATCCAGCCCGGGGCTCTCACACTGAGGCGCTCCTTTCTATGCAGCCCGGGGCTCTCACACGCTCCTTTCTACCCAGCCCGGGGCTTTCACACTGAGGCGCTCCTTTCTATCCAGCCCGGGGCTCTCACACTGAGGCGCTCCTTTCTATCCAGCCCGAGGCTCTCACACTGAGGCGCTCCTTTCTATCCAGCCCGGGGCTCTCACACTGAGGCGCTCCTTTCTATGCAGCCCGAGGCTCTCACACTGAGGCGCTCCTTTCTATCCAGCCCGGGGCTCTCACACTGAGGCGCTCCTTTCTATCCAGCCCGGGGCTCTCACACTGAGGCGCTCCTTTCTATCCAGCCTGAGGCTCTCACACTGAGGCGCTCCTTTCTATCCAGCCCGGGGCTCTCACACTGAGGCGCTCCTTTCTATGCAGCCCGGGGCTCTCACACGCTCCTTTCTACCCAGCCCGAGGCTCTCACACTGAGGCGCTCCTTTCTATGCAGCCCGGGGCTCTCACACTGAGGCGCTCCTTTCTATCCAGCCCGAGGCTCTCACACTGAGGCGCTCCTTTCTATGCAGCCTGGGGCTCTCACACTGAGGCGCTCCTTTCTATCCAGCCCGAGGCTCTCACACTGAGACGCTCTTTTCTATCCAGCCCGGGGCTCTCACACTGAGGCGCTCCTTTCTATCCAGCCCGAGGCTCTCACACTGAGGCGCTCCTTTCTATGCAGCCCGGGGCTCTCACACTGAGGCGCTCCTTTCTATGCAGCCCGGGGCTCTCACACTGAGGCGCTCCTTTCTATCCAGCCCGGGGGTCTCACACGCTCCTTTCTATGCAGCCCAGGGCTCTCACACTGAGGCGCTCCTTTCTATCCAGCCCGAGGCTCTCACACTGAGGCGCTCCTTTCTATCCAGCCCGGGGCTCTCACACTGAGGCGCTCCTTTCTATGCAGCCCGGGGCTCTCACAGTGAGGCGCTCCTTTCTATGCAGCCCGGGGCTCTCACACTGAGGCGCTCCTTTCTATGCAGCCCGGGGATTTCACACTGAGGCGCTCCTTTCTATGCAGCCCGGGGCTCTCACACGCTCCTTTCTACCCAGCCCGGGGCTCTCACACTGAGGCGCTCCTTTCTATCCAGCCCGAGGCTCTCACACTGAGGCGCTCCTTTCTATCCAGCCCGGGGCTCTCACACTGAGGCGCTCCTTTCTATCCAGCCCGAGGCTCTCACACTGAGGCGCTCCTTTCTATGCAGCCCGGGGCTCTCACACGTTCCTTTCTATCCAGCCTGGGGCTCTCACACTGAGGCGCTCCTTTCTTTGCAGCCCGGGGCTCTCACACTGAGGCGCTCCTTTCTATGCAGCCCGGGGCTCTCACACGCTCCTTTCTACCCAGCCCGGGGCTTTCACACTGAGGCGCTCCTTTCTATGCAGCCCGGGGCTCTCACACTGAGGCGCTCCTTTCTATCCAGCCCGGGGCTCTCACACTGAGGCGCTCCTTTCTATGCAGCCCGGGGCTCTCACACGTTCCTTTCTATCCAGCCTGGGGCTCTCACACTGAGGCGCTCCTTTCTATGCAGCCCGGGGATCTCACACTGAGGCGCTCCTTTCTATGCAGCCCGGAGATCTCACACTGAGGCGCTCCTTTCTATCCAGCCCGGGGCTCTCACACTGAGGCGCTCCTTTCTATGCAGCCCGGGGCTCTCACACTGAGGCGCTCCTTTCTATGCAGCCCTGGGCTCTCACACTGAGGCGCTCCTTTCTATCCAGCCCGAGGCTCTCAAACTGAGGCGCTCCTTTCTATACAGCCCGGGGCTCTCACACTGAGGCGCTCCTTTCTATGCAGCCCGAGGCTCTCACACTGAGGCGCTCCTTTCTATCCAGCCCGGGGCTCTCACACTGAGGCGCTCCTTTCTATCCAGCCCGAGGCTCTCACACTGAGGCGCTCCTTTCTATACAGCCTGGGGGTCTCACACTGAGGCGCTCCTTTCTATCCAGCCCGGGGCTCTCACACTGAGGCGCTCCTTTCTATCCAGCCCGGGGCTCTCACACTGAGGCGCTCCTTTCTATCCAGCCCGAGGCTCTCACACTGAGGCGCTCCTTTCTATCCAGCCCGGGGCTTTCACACTGAGGCGCTCCTTTCTATCCAGCCCGGGGCTCTCACACTGAGGCGCTCCTTTATATGCAGCCCGGGGCTCTCACACTGAGGCGCTCCTTTCTATCCAGCCCGGGGCTCTCACACTGAGGCGCTCCTTTCTATGCAGCCCGAGGCTCTCACACTGAGGCGCTCCTTTCTATCCAGCCCGGGGCTCTCACACTGAGGCGCTCCTTTCTATCCAGCCCGAGGCTCTCACACTGAGGCGCTCCTTTCTATACAGCCTGGGGGTCTCACACTGAGGCGCTCCTTTCTATCCAGCCCGGGGGCTCTCACACTGAGGCGCTCCTTTCTATCCAGCCCGGGGCTCTCACACTGAGGCGCTCCTTTCTATCCAGCCCGAGGCTCTCACACTGAGGCGCTCCTTTCTATCCAGCCCGGGGCTTTCACACTGAGGCGCTCCTTTCTATCCAGCCCGGGGCTCTCACACTGAGGCGCTCCTTTCTATGCAGCCCGGGGCTCTCACACTGAGGCGCTCCTTTCTATGCAGCCCGGGGCTCTCACACTGAGGCGCTCCTTTCTATGCAGCCCGGGGCTCTCACACGCTCCTTTCTACCCAGCCCGGGGCTTTCACACTGAGGCGCTCCTTTCTATCCAGCCCGGGGCTCTCACACTGAGGCGCTCCTTTCTATCCAGCCCGAGGCTCTCACGCTGAGGCGCTCCTTTCTATCCAGCCCGGGGCTCTCACACTGAGGCGCTCCTTTCTATCCAGCCCGAGGCTCTCACACTGAGGCGCTCCTTTCTATCCAGCCCGGGGCTTTCACACTGAGGCGCTCCTTTCTATCCAGCCCGGGGCTCTCACACTGAGGCGCTCCTTTCTTTGCAGCCCGGGGCTCTCACACGCTCCTTTCTACCCAGCCCGGGGCTTTCACACTGAGGCGCTCCTTTCTATGCAGCCCGGGGCTCTCACACTGAGGCGCTCCTTTCTATCCAGCCCGGGGCTCTCACACTGAGGCGCTCCTTTCTATGCAGCCCGGGGCTCTCACACGTTCCTTTCTATCCAGCCCGGGGCTCTCACACTGAGGCGCTCCTTTCTATGCAGCCCGGGGCTCTCACACTGAGGCGCTCCTTTCTATGCAGCCCGGGGATCTCACACTGAGGCGCTCCTTTCTATGCAGCCCGGGGATCTCACACTGAGGCGCTCCTTTCTATGCAGCCCGGGGCTCTCACACTGAGGCGCTCCTTTCTATCCAGCCCGGGGCTCTCACACTGAGGCGCTCCTTTCTATCCAGCCCGGGGCTCTCACACTGAGGCGCTCCTTTCTATCCAGCCAGAGGCTCTCACACTGAGGCGCTCCTTTCTATGCAGCCCGAGGCTCTCACACTGAGGCGCTCCTTTCTATCCTGCCCGGGGCTCTCACACTGAGGCGCTCCTTTCTAAGCAGCCCGGGGCTCTCACACTGAGGCGCTCCTTTCTATCCAGCCCAGGGCTCTCACACTGAGATGCTCCTTTCTATCCAGCCCGGGGCTCTCACACTGAGGCGCTCCTTTCTATGCAGCCCGGGGCTCTCACACTGAGGCGCTCCTTTCTATGCAGCCCGGGGTGCTCACACTGAGGCGCTCCTTTCTATCCAGCCCGAGGCTCTCACACTGAGGCGCTCCTTTCTATCCAGCCCGGGGCTCTCACACTGAGGCGCTCCTTTCTATCCAGCCCAGGGCTCTCACACTGAGGCGCTCCTTTCTATCCAGCCAGAGGCTCTCACACTGAGGCGCTCCTTTCTATGCAGCCCGAGGCTCTCACACTGAGGCGCTCCTTTCTATCCAGCCCGGGGCTCTCACACTGAGGCGCTCCTTTCTATGCAGCCCGGGGCTCTCACACTGAGGCGCTCCTTTCTATGCAGCCCGGGGCTCTCACACTGAGGCGCTCCTTTCTATCCAGGCCAGGGCTCTCCCACTGAGGCGCTCCTTTCTATGCAGCCCGGGGATCTCACACTGAGGCGCTCCTTTCTATACAGCCCGGGGCTCTCACACTGAGGCGCTCCTTTCTATGCAGCCCGGGGCTCTCACACGCTCCTTTCTACCCAGCCCGGGGCTTTCACACTGAGGCGCTCCTTTCTATCCAGCCCGGGGCTCTCACACTGAGGCGCTCCTTTCTATCCAGCCCGAGGCTCTCACACTGAGGCGCTCCTTTCTATCCAGCCCGGGGCTCTCACACTGAGGCGCTCCTTTCTATGCAGCCCGAGGCTCTCACACTGAGGCGCTCCTTTCTATCCAGCCCGGGGCTCTCACACTGAGGCGCTCCTTTCTATCCAGCCCGGGGCTCTCACACTGAGGCGCTCCTTTCTATCCAGCCTGAGGCTCTCACACTGAGGCGCTCCTTTCTATCCAGCCCGGGGCTCTCACACTGAGGCGCTCCTTTCTATCCAGCCCGAGGCTCTCACAATGAGGCGCTCCTTTCTATCCAGCCCGGGGCTCTCACACTGAGGCGCTCCTTTCTATGCAGCCCGGGGCTCTCACACGCTCCTTTCTACCCAGCCCGAGGCTCTCACACTGAGGCGCTCCTTTCTATGCAGCCCGGGGCTCTCACACTGAGGCGCTCCTTTCTATCCAGCCCGAGGCTCTCACACTGAGGCGCTCCTTTCTATGCAGCCCGGGGCTCTCACACTGAGGCGCTCCTTTCTATCCAGCCCGAGGCTCTCACACTGAGGCGCTCCTTTCTATTCAGCCCGAGGCTCTCACACTGAGGCGCTCCTTTCTATCCAGCCCGAGGCTCTCACACTGAGGCGCTCCTTTCTATGCAGCCCGGGGCTCTCACACTGAGGCGCTCCTTTCTATGCAGCCCGGGGCTCTCACACTGAGGCGCTCCTTTCTATCCAGCCCGGGGGTCTCACACGCTCCTTTCTATGCAGCCCGGGGCTCTCACACTGAGGCGCTCCTTTCTATCCAGCCCGAGGCTCTCACACTGAAGCGCTCCTTTCTATCCAGCCCGGGGCTCTCACACTGAGGCGCTCCTTTCTATGCAGCCCGGGGCTCTCACACTGAGGCGCTCCTTTCTATGCAGCCCGGGGCTCTCACACTGAGGCGCTCCTTTCTATGCAGCCCGGGGATCTCACACTGAGGCGCTCCTTTCTATGCAGCCCGGGGCTCTCACACGCTCCTTTCTACCCAGCGCGGGGCTCTCACACTGAGGCGCTCCTTTCTATCCAGCCCGGGGCTCTCACACTGAGGCGCTCCTTTCTATGCAGCCCGGGGCTCTCACACTGAGGCGCTCCTTTCTATGCAGCCCGGGGATCTCACACTGAGGCGCTCCTTTCTATGCAGCCCGGGGCTCTCACACGCTCCTTTCTACCCAGCCCGGGGCTCTCACACTGAGGCGCTCCTTTCTATCCAGCCCGAGGCTCTCACACTGAGGCGCTCCTTTCTATCCAGCCCGGGGCTCTCACACTGAGGCGCTCCTTTCTATCCAGCCCAAGGCTCTCACACTGAGGCGCTCCTTTCTATCCAGCCCGGGGCTTTCACACTGAGGCGCTCCTTTCTATCCAGCCCGGGGCTCTCACACTGAGGCGCTCCTTTCTTTGCAGCCCGGGGCTCTCACACTGAGGCGCTCCTTTCTATGCAGCCCGGGGCTCTCACACGCTCCTTTCTACCCAGCCCGGGGCTTTCACACTGAGGCGCTTCTTTCTATGCAGCCCGGGGCTCTCACACTGAGGCGCTCCTTTCTATCCAGCCCGGGGCTCTCACACTGAGGCGCTCCTTTCTATGCAGCCCGGGGCTCTCACACGTTCCTTTCTATCCAGCCCGGGGCTCTCACACTGAGGCGCTCCTTTCTATGCAGCCCGGGGATCTCACACTGAGGCGCTCCTTTCTATGCAGCCCGGAGATCTCACACTGAGGCGCTCCTTTCTATCCAGCCCGGGGCTCTCACACTGAGGCGCTCCTTTCTATGCAGCCCGGGGCTCTCGCACTGAGGCGCTCCTTTCTATGCAGCCCTGGGCTCTCACACTGAGGCGCTCCTTTCTATCCAGCCCGAGGCTCTCACACTGAGGCGCTCCTTTCTATACAGCCCGGGGCTCTCACACTGAGGCGCTCCTTTCTATGCAGCCCGAGGCTCTCACACTGGGGCGCTCCTTTCTATACAGCCCGGGGCTCTCACACTGAGGCGCTCCTTTCTATGCAGCCCGAGGCTCTCACACTGAGGCGCTCCTTTCTATACAGCCCGGGGCTCTCACACTGAGGCGCTCCTTTCTATGCAGCCCGAGGCTCTCACACTGAGGCGCTCCTTTCTATCCAGCCCGGGGCTCTCACACTGAGGCGCTCCTTTCTATCCAGCCCGAGGCTCTCACACTGAGGCGCTCCTTTCTATACAGCCTGGGGGTCTCACACTGAGGCGCTCCTTTCTATCCAGACCGGGGCTCTCACACTGAGGCGCTCCTTTCTATCCAGCCCGGGGCTCTCACACTGAGGCGCTCCTTTCTATCCAGCCCGAGGCTCTCACACTGAGGCGCTCCTTTCTATCCAGCCCGGGGCTTTCACACTGAGGCGCTCCTTTCTATCCAGCCCGGGGCTCTCACACTGAGGCGCTCCTTTCTATGCAGCCCGGGGCTCTCACACTGAGGCGCTCCTTTCTATGCAGCCCGGGGCTCTCACACTGAGGCGCTCCTTTCTATGCAGCCCGGGGCTCTCACACGCTCCTTTCTACCCAGCCCGGGGCTTTCACACTGAGGCGCTCCTTTCTATCCAGCCCGGGGCTCTCACACTGAGGCGCTCCTTTCTATCCAGCCCGAGGCTCTCACACTGAGGCGCTCCTTTCTATCCAGCCCGGGGCTCTCACACTGAGGCGCTCCTTTCTATCCAGCCCGAGGCTCTCACACTGAGGCGCTCCTTTCTATCCAGCCCGGGGCTTTCACACTGAGGCGCTCCTTTCTATCCAGCCCGGGGCTCTCACACTGAGGCGCTCCTTTCTATCCAGCCCGGGGCTTTCACACTGAGGCGCTCCTTTCTATGCAGCCCGGGGCTCTCACACTGAGGCGCTCCTTTCTATCCAGCCCGGGGCTCTCACACTGAGGCGCTCCTTTCTATGCAGCCCGGGGCTCTCACACGTTCCTTTCTATCCAGCCCGGGGCTCTCACACTGAGGCGCTCCTTTCTATGCAGCCCGGGGATCTCACACTGAGGTGCTCCTTTCTATGCAGCCCGGGGATCTCACACTGAGGCGCTCCTTTCTATGCAGCCCGGGGATCTCACACTGAGGCGCTCCTTTCTATGCAGCCCGGGGCTCTCACACTGAGGCGCTCCTTTCTATCCAGCCCGGGGCTCTCACACTGAGGCGCTCCCTTCTATCCAGCCCGGGGCTCTCACACTGAGGCGCTCCTTTCTATCCAGCCCGGGGCTCTCACACTGAGGCGCTCCTTTCTAAGCAGCTCGGGGCTCTCACACTGAGGCGCTCCTTTCTTTCCAGCCCAGGGCTCTCACACTGAGACGCTCCTTTCTATCCAGCCCGGGGCTCTCACACTGAGGCGCTCCTTTCTATGCAGCCCGGGGCTCTCACACTGAGGCGCTCCTTTCTATGCAGCCCGGGGTGCTCACACTGAGGAGCTCCTTTCTATCCAGCCCGAGGCTCTCACACTGAGGCGCTCCTTTCTATCCAGCCCGGGGCTCTCACACTGAGGCGCTCCTTTCTATCCAGCCTGGGGCTCTCACACTGAGGCGCTCCTTTCTATCCAGCCAGAGGCTCTCACACTGAGGCGCTCCTTTCTATGCAGCCCGAGGCTCTCACACTGAGGCGCTCCTTTCTATCCAGCCCGGGGCTCTCACACTGAGGCGCTCCTTTCTATGCAGCCCGGGGCTCTCACACTGAGGCGCTCCTTTCTATGCAGCCCGGGGCTCTCACACTGAGGCGCTCCTTTCTATCCAGGCCAGGGCTCTCCCACTGAGGCGCTCCTTTCTATGCAGCCCGGGGATCTCACACTGAGGCGCTCCTTTCTCTACAGCCCGGGGCTCTCACACTGAGGCGCTCCTTTCTATGCAGCCCGGGGCTCTCACACGCTCCTTTCTACCCAGCCCGGGGCTTTCACACTGAGGCGCTCCTTTCTATCCAGCCCGGGGCTCTCACACTGAGGTGCTCCTTTCTATCCAGCCCGAGGCTCTCACACTGAGGCGCTCCTTTCTATCCAGCCCGGGGCTCTCACACTGAGGCGCTCCTTTCTATGCAGCCCGAGGCTCTCACACTGAGGCGCTCCTTTCTATCCAGCCCGGGGCTCTCACACTGAGGCGCTCCTTTCTATCCAGCCCGGGGCTCTCACACTGAGGCGCTCCTTTCTATCCAGCCCGAGGCTCTCACACTGAGGCGCTCCTTTCTATCCAGCCCGGGGCTCTCACACTGAGGCGCTCCTTTCTATGCAGCCCGGGGCTCTCACACGCTCCTTTCTACCCAGCCCGGGGCTTTCACACTGAGGCGCTCCTTTCTATCCAGCCCGGGGCTCTCACACTGAGGCGCTCCTTTCTATCCAGCCCGAGGCTCTCACACTGAGGCGCTCCTTTCTATCCAGCCCGGGGCTCTCACACTGAGGCGCTCCTTTCTATCCAGCCCGAGGCTCTCACACTGAGGCGCTCCTTTCTATCCAGCCCGGGGCTTTCAGACTGAGGCGCTCCTTTCTATCCAGCCCAAGGCTTTCACACTGAGGCGCTCCTTTCTATGCAGCCCGGGGATCTCACACTGAGGCGCTCCTTTCTATGCAGCCCGGGGCTCTCACACTGAGGCGCTCCTTTCTATGCAGCCCGGGGCTCTCACACTGAGGCGCTCCTTTCTATGCAGCCCGGGGCTCTCACACTGAGGCACTCCTTTCTATGCAGCCCGGGGCTCTCACACTGAGGCGCTCCTTTCTATGCAGCCCGGGGCTCTCACACTGAGGCGCTCCTTTCTATGCAGCCCGGGGCTCTCACACTGAGGCGCTCCTTTCTATCCAGCCCGGGGCTCTCACACTGAGGCGCTCCTTTCTATGCAGCCCGGGGCTCTCACACGCTCCTTTCTACCCAGCCCGGGGCTTTCACACTGAGGCGCTCCTTTCTATCCAGCCCGGGGCTCTCACACTGAGGCGCTCCTTTCTATCCAGCCCGAGGCTCTCACACTGAGGCGCTCCTTTCTATCCAGCCCGGGGCTCTCACACTGAGGCGCTCCTTTCTATCCAGCCCGAGGCTCTCACACTGAGGCGCTCCTTTCTATCCAGCCCGGGGCTTTCACACTGAGGCGCTCCTTTCTATCCAGCCCGGGGCTTTCACACTGAGGCGCTCCTTTCTATCCAGCCCGGGGCTCTCACACTGAGGCGCTCCTTTCTATGCAGCCCGGGGCTCTCACACTGAGGCGCTCCTTTCTATGCAGCCCGGGGCTCTCACACTGAGGCGCTCCTTTCTATCCAGCCCGGGGCTCTCACACTGAGGCGCTCCTTTCTATGCAGCCCGGGGCTCTCACACTGAGGCGCTCCTTTCTTTGCAGCCCGGGGCTCTCACACGCTCCTTTCTACCCAGCCCGGGGCTTTCACACTGAGGCGCTCCTTTCTATGCAGCCCGGGGCTCTCACACTGAGGCGCTCCTTTCTATCCAGCCCGGGGCTCTCACACTGAGGTGCTCCTTTCTATGCAGCCCGGGGCTCTCACACGCTCCTTTCTACCCAGCCCGGGGCTTTCACACTGAGGCGCTCCTTTCTATGCAGCCCGGGGATCTCACACTGAGGCGCTCCTTTCTATGCAGCCCGGGGATCTCACACTGAGGCGCTCCTTTCTATTAAAGCCCGGGGCTCTCACACTGAGGCGCTCCTTTCTATGCAGCCCGGGGCTCTTACACTGAGGCGCTCCTTTCTATGCAGCCCGGGGCTCTCACACTGAGGCGCTCCTTTCTATGCAGCCCGGGGCTCTCACACTGAGGCGCTCCTTTCTATGCAGCCCGGGGCTCTCACACTGAGGCGCTCCTTTCTATCCAGCCCGGGGCTCTCACACTGAGGCGCACCTTTCTATACAGCCCGGGGCTCTCACACTGAGGCACTCCTTTCTATCCAGCCCGGCGCTCTCACACTGAGGCGCTCCTTTCTATGCAGCCCGGGGCTCTCACACTGAGGCGCTCCTTTCTATACAGCCCGGGGCTCTCACACTGAGGCGCTCCTTTCTATGCAGCCCGGGGCTCTCACACGCTCCTTTCTACCCAGCCCGGGGCTTTCACACTGAGGCGCTCCTTTCTATCCAGCCCGGGGCTCTCACACTGAGGCGCTCCTTTCTATCCAGCCCGGGTCTCTCACACTGAGGCGCTCCTTTCTATGCAGCCCGGGGCTCTCACACTGAGGCGCTCCTTTCTATGCAGCCCGAGGCTCTCACACTGAGACGCTCCTTTCTATCCAGCCCGGGGCTCTCACACTGAGGCGCTCCTTTCTATCCAGCCCGGGGCTCTCACACTGAGGCGCTCCTTTCTATCCAGCCCGAGGCTCTCACACTGAGGCGCTCCTTTCTATCCAGCCCGAGGCTCTCACACTGGGGCGCTCCTTTCTATGCAGCCCGGGGCTCTCACACTGAGGCGCTCCTTTCTATGCAGCCCGGGGCTCTCACACTGAGGCGCTCCTTTCTATCCAGCCCAGGGCTCTCACACTGAGACGCTCCTTTCTATTCAGCCCGGGGCTCTCACACTGAGGCGCTCCTTTCTATGCAGCCCGGGGTGCTCACACTGAGGCGCTCCTTTCTATCCAGCCCGAGGCTCTCACACTGAGGCGCTCCTTTCTATCCAGCCCAGGGCTCTCACACTGAGGCGCTTCTTTCTATCCAGCCCGGGGCTCTCACACTGAGGCGCTCCTTTCTATCCAGCCAGAGGCTCTCACACTAAGGCGCTCCTTTCTATGCAGCCCGAGGCTCTCACACTGAGGCGCTCCTTTCTATCCAGCCCGGGGCTCTCACACTGAGGCGCTTCTTTCTATGCAGCCCGGGGCTCTCACACTGAGGCGCTCCTTTCTATGCAGCCCGGGGCTCTCACACTGAGGCGCTCCTTTCTATGCAGCCCGGGGCTCTCACACTGAGGCGCTCCTTTCTATGCAGCCCGGGGCTCTCACACTGAGGCGCACCTTTCTATCCAGCCCGGGGCTCTCACACTGAGGCACTCCTTTCTATCCAGGCCAGGGCTCTCCCACTGAGGCGCTCCTTTCTATGCAGCCCGGGGATCTCACACGGAGGCGCTCCTTTCTATACAGCCCGGGGCTCTCACACTGAGGCGCTCCTTTCTATGCAGCCCGGGGCTCTCACACGGAGGCGCTCCTTTCTATACAGCCCGGGGCTCTCACACTGAGGCGCTCCTTTCTATGCAGCCCGGGGCTCTCACACGGAGGCGCTCCTTTCTATACAGCCCGGGGCTCTCACACTGAGGCGCTCCTTTCTATGCAGCCCAGGGCTCTCACACTGAGGCGCTCCTTTCTATGCAGCCCGGGGCTCTCACACTGAGGCGCTCCTTTCTATCCAGGCCAGGGCTCTCCCACTGAGGCGCTCCTTTCTATGCAGCCCGGGGATCTCACACGGAGGCGCTCCTTTCTATACAGCCCGGGGCTCTCACACTGAGGCGCTCCTTTCTATGCAGCCCGGGGCTCTCACACTGAGGCGCTCCTTTCTATACAGCCCGGGGCTCTCACACTGAGGCGCTCCTTTCTATGCAGCCCTGGGCTCTCACACTGAGGCGCTCCTTTCTATACAGCCCGGGGCTCTCACACTGAGGCGCTCCTTTCTATTCAGCCCGGGGCTTTTACACTGAGGCGCTCCTTTCTATCCAGCCCGGGGCTCTCACACGGAGGCGCTCCTTTCTATCCAGCCCGGGGCTCTCACACTGAGGCGCTCCTTTCTATGCAGCCCGGGGCTCTCACACTGAGGCGCTCCTTTCGTTGCAGCCCGGTGCTCTCACACGCTCCTTTCTATCCAGACCGGGGCTCTCACACTGAGGCGCTCCTTTCTATACAGCCCGGGGCTCTTACACTGAGGCACTCCTTTCTATCCAGCCCGGGCCTCTCACACTGAGGCGCTCCTTTCTATCCAGCCCGGGGCTCTCACACTGAGGCGCTCCTTTCTATGCAGCCCGGGGCTCTCACACTGAGGCACTCCTTTCTATGCAGCCCGGGGCTCTCACACTGAGGCGCTCCTTTCTATCCAGCCCGGGGCTCTCACACTGAGGCGCTCCTTTCTATGCAGCCCGGGGCTCTCACACTGAGGCGCTTCTTTCTATCCAGCCCGGGGCTCTCACACTGAGGCGCTCCTTTCTATACAGCCTGGGGGTCTCACACTGAGGCGCTCCTTTCTATACAGCCCGGGGCTCTCACACTGAGGCGCTCCTTTCTATCCAGCCCGGGGCTCTCACACTGAGGCGCTCCTTTCTATCCAGCCCGGGGCTCTCACACTGAGGCGCTCCTTTCTATGCAGCCCGGGGCTCTCACACTGAGGCGCTCCTTTCGTTGCAGCCTGGGGCTCTCACACGCTCCTTTCTATCCAGACCGGGGCTCTCACACTGAGGCGCTCCTTTCTATGCAGCCCGGGGCTCTCACACTGAGGCGCTCCTTTCTTTACAGCCCGGGGCTTTCACACTGAGGCGCTCCTTTCTATCCAGCCCGGGGCTCTCACATTGAGGCGCTCCTTTCTATGCAGCCCGGGGCTCTCACACTGAGGCGCTCCTTTCTATACAGCCCGGGGCTCTCACACTGAGGCGCTCTTTTCTATACAGCCCGGGGCTCTCACACTGAGGCGCTCCTTTCTATACAGCCCGGGGCTCTTACACTGAGGCGCTCCTTTCTATCCAGCCCGGGGCTCTCACACTGAGGCGCTCCTTTCTATGCAGCCCGGGGCTCTCACACTGAGGCGCTCCTTTCTATCCAGCCCGGGGCTCTCACACTGAGGCGCTCCTTTCTATGCAGCCCGGGGCTCTCACACTGAGGCGCTCCTTTCTATGCAGCCCGGGGCTCTCACACTGAGGCACTCCTTTCTATACAGCCCGGGGCTTTCACACTGAGGCGCTCCTTTCTATACAGCCCGGGGCTCACACACTGAGGCGCTCCTTTCTATGCAGCCTGGGGCTCTCACACGTTCCTTTCTATCCAGCCCGGGGCTCTCACACTGAGGCGCTCCTTTCTATGCAGCCCGGGGCTCTCACACTGAGGCGCTCCTTTCTATGCAGCCCGGGGCTCTCACACGGAGGCGCTCCTTTCTATGCAGCCCGGGGCTCTCACACTGAGGCGCTCCTTTCTATGCAGCCCGGGGCTCTCACACTGAGGTGCTCCTTTCTATGCAGACCGGGGCTCTCACACTGAGGCACTCCTTTCTATGCAGCCCGGGGCTCACACACTGAGGCGCTCCTTTCTATGCAGCCCGGGGCTCTCACACTGAGGCGCTCCTTTCTATGCAGCACTGAGGCTCTCACACTGAGGCGCTCCTTTCTATGCAGCCCGGGGCTCTCACACTGAGGCGCTCCTTTCTATGCAGCCCGGGGCTCTCACACTGAGGCGCTCCTTTCTATACAGCCCGGGGCTCTCACACTGAGGCGCTCCTTTCTATCCAGCCCGGGGCTCTCACACTGAGGCGCTCCTTTCTATCCAGCCCGGGGCTCTCACACTGAGGCGCTCCTTTCTATGCAGCCTGGGGCTCTCACACTGAGGCGCTCCTTTCTATGCAGCCCGGGGCTCTCACACTGAGGCGCTCCTTTCTATGCAGCCCGGGGCTCTCACACGTTCCTTTCTATCCAGCCCGGGGCTCTCACACTGAGGCGCTCCTTTCTATCCAGCCCGGGGCTCTCACACTGAGGCACTACTTTCTATCCAGGCCAGGGCTCTCCCACTGAGGCGCTCCTTTCTATGCAGCCCGGGGATCTCACACGGAGGCGCTCCTTTCTATACAGCCCGGGGCTCTCACACTGAGGCGCTCCTTTCTATGCAGCCCGGGGCTCTCACACGGAGGCGCTCCTTTCTATACAGCCCGGGGCTCTCACACTGAGGCGCTCCTTTCTATGCAGCCCGGGGCTCTCACACTGAGGCGCTCCTTTCTATGCAGCCCGGGGCTCTCACACGGAGGCGCTCCTTTCTATACAGCCCGGGGCTCTCACACTGAGGCGCTCCTTTCTATGCAGCCCGGGGCTCTCACACTGAGGCGCTCCTTTCTATGCAGCCCGGGGCTCTCACACTGAGGCGCTCCTTTCTATGCAGCCCGGGGCTCTCACACTGAGGCGCTCCTTTCTATCCAGGCCAGGGCTCTCCCACTGAGGCGCTCCTTTCTATGCAGCCCGGGGATCTCACACGGAGGCGCTCCTTTCTATACAGCCCGGGGCTCTCACACTGAGGCGCTCCTTTCTATGCAGCCCGGGGCTCTCACACTGAGGCGCTCCTTTCTATACAGCCCGGGGCTCTCACACTGAGGCGCTCCTTTCTATGCAGCCCGGGGCTCTCACACTGAGGCGCTCCTTTCTATACAGCCCGGGGCTCTCACACTGAGGCGCTCCTTTCTATTCAGCCCGGGGCTTTTACACTGAGGCGCTCCTTTCTATCCAGCCCGGGGCTCTCACACGGAGGCGCTCCTTTCTATCCAGCCCGGGGCTCTCACACTGAGGCGCTCCTTTCTATGCAGCCCGGGGCTCTCACACTGAGGCGCTCCTTTCGTTGCAGCCCGGTGCTCTCACACGCTCCTTTCTATCCAGACCGGGGCTCTCACACTGAGGCGCTCCTTTCTATACAGCCCGGGGCTCTTACACTGAGGCGCTCCTTTCTATCCAGCCCGGGCCTCTCACACTGAGGCGCTCCTTTCTATCCAGCCCGGGGCTCTCACACTGAGGCGCTCCTTTCTATGCAGCCCGGGGCTCTCACACTGAGGCACTCCTTTCTATGCAGCCCGGGGCTCTCACACTGAGGCGCTCCTTTCTATGCAGCCCGGGGCTCTCACACTGAGGCGCTCCTTTCTATCCAGCCCGGGGCTCTCACACTGAGGCGCTCCTTTCTATACAGCCTGGGGTCTCACACTGAGGCGCTCCTTTCTATACAGCCCGGGGCTCTCACACTGAGGCGCTCCTTTCTATCCAGCCCGGGGCTCTCACACTGAGGCGCTCCTTTCTATCCAGCCCGGGGCTCTCACACTGAGGCGCTCCTTTCTATGCAGCCCGGGGCTCTCACACTGAGGCGCTCCTTTCGTTGCAGCATGGGGCTCTCACACGCTCCTTTCTATCCAGACCGGGGCTCTCACACTGAGGCGCTCCTTTCTATGCAGCCCGGGGCTCTCACACTGAGGCGCTCCTTTCTTTACAGCCCGGGGCTTTCACACTGAGGCGCTCCTTTCTATCCAGCCCGGGGCTCTCACATTGAGGCGCTCCTTTCTATGCAGCCCGGGGCTCTCACACTGAGGCGCTCCTTTCTATACAGCCCGGGGCTCTCACACTGAGGTGCTCTTTTCTATACAGCCCGGGGCTCTCACACTGAGGCGCTCCTTTCTATACAGCCCGGGGCTCTTACACTGAGGCGCTCCTTTCTATGCAGCCCGGGGCTCTCACACTGAGGCGCTCCTTTCTATGCAGCCCGGGGCTCTCACACTGAGGCGCTCCTTTCTATCCAGCCCGGGGCTCTCACACTGAGGCGCTCCTTTCTATGCAGCCCGGGGCTCTCACACTGAGGCGCTCCTTTCTATGCAGCCCGGGGCTCTCACACTGAGGCGCTCCTTTCTATACAGCCCGGGGCTTTCACACTGAGGCGCTCCTTTCTATACAGCCCGGGGCTCACACACTGAGGCGCTCCTTTCTATGCAGCCTGGGGCTCTCACACGTTCCTTTCTATCCAGCCCGGGGCTCTCACACTGAGGCGCTCCTTTCTATGCAGCCCGGGGCTCTCACACTGAGGCGCTCCTTTCTATGCAGCCCGGGGCTCTCACACGGAGGCGCTCCTTTCTATGCAGCCCGGGGCTCTCACACTGAGGCGCTCCTTTCTATGCAGCCCGGGGCTCTCACACTGAGGTGCTCCTTTCTATGCAGACCGGGGCTCTCACACTGAGGCACTCCTTTCTATGCAGCCCGGGGCTCGCACACTGAGGCGCTCCTTTCTATGCAGCCCGGGGCTCTCACACTGAGGCGCTCCTTTCTATGCAGCACGGGGCTCTCACACTGAGGCGCTCCTTTCTATGCAGCCCGGGGCTCTCACACTGAGGCGCTCCTTTCTATGCAGCCCGGGGCTCTCACACTGAGGCGCTCCTTTCTATACAGCCCGGGGCTCTCACACTGAGGCGCTCCTTTCTATCCAGCCCGGGGCTCTCACACTGAGGCGCTCCTTTCTATCCAGCCCGGGGCTCTCACACTGAGGCGCTCCTTTCTATGCAGCCTGGGGCTCTCACACTGAGGCGCTCCTTTCTATGCAGCCCGGGGCTCTCACACTGAGGCGCTCCTTTCTATGCAGCCCGGGGCTCTCACACGTTCCTTTCTATCCAGCCCGGGGCTCTCACACTGAGGCGCTCCTTTCTATGCAGCCCGGGGCTCTCACACTGAGGCGCTCCTTTCTATACAGCCCGGGGCTCTCACACTGAGGCGCTCCTTTCTATGCAGCCCGGGGCTCTCACACGTTCCTTTCTATCCAGCCCGGGGCTCTCACACTGAGGCGCTCCTTTCTATGCAGCCCGGGGCTCTCACACTGAGGCGCTCCTTTCTATACAGCCCGGGGCTCTCACACTGAGGCGCTCCTTTCTATGCAGCCCGGGGCTCTCACACTGAGGCGCTCCTTTCTATGCAGCCCGGGGCTCTCACACTGAGACGTTGCGCTGGCAGGAGGGTAAAAAATCTCCTACAAGCCGCATCTTTGAGTAAAAATGCCGCTCCTATAGCGCCCCTGCCCATTGAATTCCATGGGGTAGCGCCTCCAAAATGCCCACAAAACGCAGCAAAGAGGCGTTATTGCGGGCGTTTTTAACCCTTTTTCGGCCACTAGCGGGGGTTAAAATGACCCCGCTGGCGCCCGCAAATCGTGGCAAAAACGACGGTATAGCGACGCTAAAAATAGCAGCGCTATACCACCAGCGTATCCAGCACTTCAGTGTGAAAGCAGCCGAAAAGTTCAAATATATCTACAGCCAAACCTCCCAAATAGGGGGGGGGGGGTATACTAAGGAAAGGGTCCAGATATGAGGGGGGGGGGGATGATGGGGTCCAGATATGGGGAGGGTGATGGGGGAGGTGTAAGAAGGGTCTAAATATAGGGGGTGAGTTGGGAGGGTTTAAGAAGGACAGAGTCCAAATATGGGGGGGGGGTGTAGAAAAGAAAGGATCCAGATATGCTGGGGGGGGGGTACGAAGAAAAGTGTCCAAATATAGAGAGGTGGGGGGGGGGTGTAGCATCGCTCCCAACTGTCCCGGATTGTGAGGGGCTGTCCTGTATTTGGAGGGACTGTCTCGGAATTGTAGGGGTTGTCCCGGATTTTAAGGGACTGTCCCTCATTTGTCCCTCATAGATTTGTATATAAAATACACTTTTTATCTTTCAAACGTGTTTCCCGGCACTAAACCTTCCATCTGATTTCTAAATTTCTACATTTGTAAATTTCAAAAGCCAATATAAAGGAATATTAGTGGTAATAAAAAGCACTTGTGGATTTAATTAACCTTTTTTTTTGGTTAATTCTCCTTTAAGGGGGTTTTGCAGGGGGCGTGTCTTATGCCTACATACGTTTGCTAGTAGGTGTCCCTTATTCCCATCTCAAAATGTTGGGAGGTGTGGTGTAGGATATATGGGTGATAAGGGGGGAGTGGGAAGGAGGAGCTAGGGAGTAGGAGGAGGGGAGGAGGAGCTGGGGAGAAGGAGGAGCTGGGGAGAAGGAGGAGCTGGGGAGAAGGAGGAGCTAGGGAGTAGGAGGAGGAGCTGGGGAGGAGGAGGAGAGAAGTAGCTGGGAAGGAGGAGGAGCTGGGGAGTAGGAGGAGGCGAGGAGGAGCTGGGGAGGAGGAGGAGCTAGGGAGTAGGAGGAGGCGGCGGCAAGGAGGAGGAGCTAGGGAGTAGGAGGCGGAGAAGGAGTAGGAGGAGCTGGGGAGGAGGAGGAGCTAGGGAGTAGGAGATGAGAAGGAGGAGCTGGGGAGAAGGAGGAGCTAGGGAAGAGGAGGAGGGCTAGGGAGAAGGAGGAGGAGCTAGGGAGTAGGAGGAGGAGCTGGGGAGGAGGAGGAGCTAGGGAGTAGGAGGCGGCAAAGAGGAGGAGCTGGGGAGGAGGAGGAGCTAGGGAGTAGGAGGAGGAGCTGGGAAGGAGGAGCTGGGGAGGAGGAGGCGGCAAGGAGGAGGAGCTGGGGAGGAGGAGGAGCTAGGGAGTAAGAGGCGGAGAGGAGCTGGGGAGGTGGGGGAGGCAGAGGCAAGGAGGAGTAGGAGCAGCTGGGGAGGAGGAGGCGAGGAGGAGGAGCTAGGGAGTAGGAGATGAGGAGGAGGAGCTGGGGAGGAGGAGGAGCTAGGGAGTAGGAGGCGGAGAGGAGCTGGGAAGGAGGGGGAGGCGGAGGCGAGGAGGAGTAGGAGCACCTGGGGAGGAGCTGGGGAGGAGGAGGAGCTAGGGAGTAGGAGATGAGAAGGAGGAGCTGGGGAGAAGGAGGAGCTAGGGAAGAGGAGGAGGGGCTAGGGAGAAGGGGGAGGAGCTAGGGAGTAGGAGGAGGAGCTAGGGAGTAGGAGGTGGCAAAGAGGAGGAGCTGGGGAGGAGGAGGAGCTAGGGAGTAGGAGGCGGAGAGGAGCTGGGGAGGAGGGGGAGGCGGAGGCGAGGAGGAGTAGGAGCACCTGGGGAGGAGGAGGAGCTAGGGAGTAGGAGGCGGAGAGGCGAGGAGGAGCTAGGGGGTAGGAGGCGGAGAGGCAAGGAGGAGCTAGGGAGTAGGAGGCGGAGAGGCGAGGAGGAGCTAGGGAGTAGGAGGCGGAGAGGCAAGGAGGAGCTAGGGAGTAGGAGGCGGAGAGGCGAGGAGGAGCTAGGGAGTAGGAGGCGGAGAGGCGAGGAGGAGCTAGGGAGTAGGAGGCGGAGAGGCGAGGAGGAGCTAGGGAGTAGGAGACGAGGAGGAGGAGCTGGGGAGAAGGAGGAGCATTGAGCAGAAAAAGACACGCTGATGTCTTCTTTTTTTTTTTTTTGCTGTATACAGAGGGGGGGGGGGTAATAAAATACACCTGGAGGAGATTCTTGGCAGAGATACCCAACAGGGTGTCCGGAGTCCGTCACATATTCCCCCGACAATGCTTAAATCTAATTCTCCAGAAGGACGACACCATCTCTGTTCAGGCCTCAGAGATGACGGTTCAGAGATGACACAATCCTGTAAATTCTGGTGCCTGTGCAGCTCTTGGCTGTGTTCACAAATGTCTGACACAGATCAGCCCCCTGCTGCCGCCTCTCACCTCGTGACTGGATACAAAGTTACAATGTACAATCTGATCACCGGGGGAGGGGAGACTGAATAAATGCCTCCTAATGCCTGCAGCAGACTGATGACATCATCTGAGCCGCCTAGGCACATTGGAGCTGTGTGATAAGAGGCGGAGCTTTCCCGTACAATGACGCGGTTTCTGCGTATGGTGATGGGTCAGACTTGTAAAATGACTGACAGGTCCTCTTTGTGTCTCGGAGGGGGGAGGGGTGGGGGGATTATTTAGTTTATAAGAAGCGGCGGCGACACTTTAATACCGGTGGAATAGACGTCCCGCTGTCCTCGCAGTCGCCGCGTCGCTCTCATACGGCGGGTGTAATAGAAACTCGCCATCAGAAGATCATAAAATGTAAATTGCGAGAAGCTGGGGATTTACATGACTACAATGTGACAATCGTCCACCGGATGGCCCCCTTCTACCGCCGGACAATTCTATGGATTGGGAAAGAAAAGTGAGGCACCGATAATGGAAGACGATGAGAAACAACGAGGAGAATTCTCATTCTATTATAGAACATCTTCATATACCGTGCTGGGAGGTAATGAGTGTGAAGTATTGGGGGAGGGGGGGTCTCTGACCTCACCGGACACGTAATGAACACCTCCAATGATTGAATCTTCACATAACATGGGATCCGGGATTGGATGAAGACCAAAGATAGTTCCTGGTGATTCTGTACCGATCTGGCCGGGGTGAGCCCGGTGCTGTGCCATCGATCATCAACAATACACCGATCAGCCACAACTGTGACCACCCACCATGGACTCCCCTAGACCTCTGAAGGTATGTTGTGGTATGTGGCCCCAAGCCGTCACTAGCAGATCATCACATCCCACAGATGCTTGATTGGACTGAGATCCGGAGAATTTGGGGGCCAAGTCAGCACCTCAACTTCATGGTTTTGTTCCTCAAACCATTTCTGACTTCACAAGACCAGGTCACCTTCTTCCATTGCTCCGTGTTCCAGTTCTGATGCTTACATGCCCATTGTAGGTGCTTTAAGCTGTGGACACACACGGGTCAGCATGGACACCCAGACCCGTCTACCACTACAACGCCCCACACACAACCAATTGCGATTCTCTGTGTTCTGACATCTTTCTATCAGAACCAGCAATGCGAGCTCCAGTAACTTTTCTATTGGATCAGACTACATGGGCCAGCCTTTACCTCCCACCTCCATCAATGAGCCTTCCCTCCCCCACCTCCATCAATGAGCCTTCCCTCCCCCACCTCCATCAATGAGCCTTCCCTCCCCCACCTCCATCAATGAGCCTTCCCTCCCCACCTCCATCAATGAGCCTTCCTTCCCCCACCTCCATCAATGATCCTTCCCTCCCCCACCTCCATCAATGAGCCTTCCCTCCCCACCTCCATCAATGAGCCTTCCCTCCCCACCTCCATCAATGAGCCTTCCCTCCCCACCTCCATCAATGAGCCTTCCCTCCCCCACCTCCATCAATGAGCCTTCCCTCCCCACCTCCATCAATGAGCCTTCCCTCCCCCACCTCCATCAATGAGCCTTCCCTCCCCCACCTCCATCAATGAGCCTTCCCTCCCCCACCTCCATCAATGAGCCTTCCCTCCCCACCTCCATCAATGATCCTTCCCTCCCCCACCTCCATCAATGAGCCTTCCCTCCCCACCTCCATCAATGAGCCTTCCCTCCCCACCTCCATCAATGAGCCTTCCTCCCCAACCTCCATCAATGAGCCTTCCCTCCCCACTTCCATCAATGAGCCTTCCTCCCCACCTCCATCAATGAGCCTTCCCTCCCCACCTCCATCAATGAGCATTCCCTCCCCACCTCCATCAATGAGCCTTCCCTCCCCCACCTCCATCAATGAGCCTTCCCTCCCCCACCTCCATCAATGAGCCTTCCCTCCCCCACCTCCATCAATGAGCCTTCCCTCCCCACCTCCATCAATGATCCTTCCCTCCCCCACCTCCATCAATGAGCCTTCCCTCCCCACCTCCATCAATGAGCCTTCCCTCCCAACCTCCATCAATGATCCTTCCCTCCCCCACCTCCATCAATGAGCCTTCCCTCCCCACCTCCATCACTGAGCCTTCCCTCCCCACCTCCATCAATGATTCTTCCCTCCCCCACCTCCATCAATGAGCCTTCCCTCCCCCACCTCCATCAATGAGCCTTCCCTCCCCCACCTCCATCAATGAGCCTTCCCTCCCCACCTCCATCAATGATCCTTCCCTCCCCCACCTCCATCAATGAGCCTTCCCTCCCCCACCTCCATCAATGAGCCTTCCCTCCCCCACCTCCATCAATGAGCCTTCCCTCCCCACCTCCATCAATGAGCCTTCCCTCCCCACCTCCATCAATGATCCTTCCCTCCCCCCACCTCCATCAATGAGCCTTCCCTCCCCCACCTCCATCAATGAGCCTTCCCTCCCCCACCTCCATCAATGAGCCTTCCCTCCCCACCTCCATCAATGAGCCTTCCCTCCCCACCTCCATCAATGATCCTTCCCTCCCCCACCTCCATCAATGAGCCTTCCCTCCCCACCTCCATCAATGAGCCTTCCCTCCCCACTTCCATCAATGAGCCTTCCTCCCCACCTCCATCAATGAGCCTTCCCTCCCCACCTCCATCAATGAGCCTTCCTCCCCCACCACCATCAATGAGCCTTCCTCCCCCACCTCCATCAATGAGCCTTCCCTCCCCACCTCCATCAATGAGCCTTCCTTCCCCACCTCCATCAATGAGCCTTCCCTCCCCCACCTCCATCAATGATCCTTCCCTCCCCCACCTCCATCAATGAGCCTTCCCTCCCCCACCTCCATCACTGAGCCTTCCCTCCCCACCTCCATCAATGATTCTTCCCTCCCCCACCTCCATCAATGAGCCTTCCCTCCCCCACCTCCATCATTGAGCCTTCCCCCCCCCCCCATCAATGAGCCTTCCCTCCCCCACCTTTATCAACGAGCCTTCTCCCCACCTCCATCAATGAGCCTTCCCTTCCCACCTCCATCAATGAGCCTTCCCTCCCCCACCTCCATCAATGAGCCTTCCCTCCCCCACCTCCATCAATGATCCTTCCCTCCCCCACCTCCATCAATGAGCCTTCCCTCCCCCACCTCCATCAATGAGCCTTCCCACCCCACACCTCCATCACTGAGCCTTCCCTCCCCCACCTCCATCACTGAGCCTTCCCTCCCCACCTCCATCAATGAGCCTTCCCTCCCCCCACCTCCATCAATGAGCCTCCCCTTCCCCCATTTCCATCAATGAGCCTCCCCTTCCCCCACCTCCATCAATGAGCCTCCCCTCCCCCACCTCCATCAATGAGCCTTCCCTCCCCCACCTCCATCACTGAGCCTTCCCTCCCCACCTCCATCAACGAGCCTCCCCTCCCCCCACCTCCATCAATGAGCCTCCCCTTCCCCCACCTCCCTCAATGAGCCTCCCCTTCCCCCACCTCCATCAATGAGCCTCCCCTCCCCCACCTCCATCAATGAGCCTTCCCTCCCCCACCTCCATCACTGAGCCTTCCCTCCCCACCTCCATCAATGAGCCTTCCCTCCCCCACCTCCATCAATGAGCCTTCCCTCCCCACCTCCATCAATGAGCCTTCCCTCCCCACCTCCATCAATGAGCCTTCCCTCCTCCATCAATGAGCCTTCCCTCCCCCACCTCCATCAATGAGCCTTCCCTCCCCCACCTCCATCAATGAGCCTTCCCTCCCCACCTCCATCAATGATCCTTCCCTCCCCCACCTCCATCAATGATCCTTCCCTCCCCCACCTCCATCAATGAGCCTTCCCTCCCCCATCTCCATCAATGAGCCTTCCCTCCCCACCTCCATCAATGAGCCTTCCCTCCCCCACCTCCATCAATGAGCCTTCCCTCCCCCACCTCCATCAATGAGCCTTCCCTCCTCCACCTCCATCAATGAGCCTTCCCTCCCCCACCTCCATCAATGAGCCTTCCCCCCCCACCTCCATCAATGAGCCTTCCCCCCACCTCCATCAATAAGCCTTCCCTCCCCCACCTCCATCAATGAGCTTTCCCTCCCCCACCTCCATCAACGAGCCTTCCCTCCCCCACCTCCATCAACGAGCCTTCCCTCCCCACCTCCATCAATGAGCCTTCCCTCCCCACCTCCATCAATGAGCCTTCCCTCCCCCACCTCCATCAATGAGCCTTCCCTCCCCCACCTCCATCAATGAGCCTTCCCTCCCCACCTCCATCAATGAGCCTTCCCTCTCCACCTCCATCAATGAGCCTTCTCTTCCCCCCCCCTCCATCAATGAGCCTTCCCTCCCCCACCTCCATCAATGAGCCTTCTCTCCCCCACCTCCATCAATGAGCCTTCCCTCCCCCACCTCCATCACTGAGCCTTCCCTCCCCCACTTCCATCAATGAGCCTTCCTCCCCACCTCCATCAATGAGCCTTCCCTCCCCACCTCCATCAATGAGCCTCCCTCCCACCTTTATCAACGAGCCTTCTCCCCACCTCCATCAATGAGCCTTTCCTCCCCCATCTCCATCAATGAGCCTTCCCTCCCCACCTCCATCAATGAGCCTTCCCCCCCCACCTCCATCAATGAGCCTTCCCTCCCCAGCTCCATCAATGAGCCTTCCCTCCCCCATCTCCATCAATGAGCCTTCCCTCCCCACCTCCATCAATGAGCCTTCCCTCCCCACCTCCATCAATGAGAATTTCCTCCCCCATCTCCATCAATGAGCCTTCCCTCCCCACTTCCATCAATGAGCCTTCCTCCCCCACCTCCATCAATGAGCCTTCCCTCCCCATCAATGAGCCTTCCCTCCCCCACCTCCATCAATGAGCCTTCCCTCCACATCAATGAGCCTTCCCTCCCCACCTCCATCAATGATCATTCACACCCCACCTCCATCAATGAGCCTTTCCTCCCCATCAATGAGCCTTTCCTCCCCACCTCCATCAATGAGCCTTCCCTCCCCCATCTCCATCAATGAGCCTTCCCTCCCCCACCTCCATCAATGAGCCTTCCCTCCCCCCACCTCCATCAATGAGCCTTCCCTCCCCCACCTCCATCAATGAGCCTTTACCTCCCACCTCCATCTATGATCCTTCCCTCCCCCACCTCCATTAATGAGCCTTCTCTCCTCCCACCTCCATCAATGATCCTTCCCCCCCACCTCCATCAATGAGCCTTCCCTCCCCCACCTCCATCAATGAGCCTTTACCTCCCACCTCCATCTATGATCCTTCCCTCCCCCACCTCCATCAATGAGCCTTCTCTCCTCCCACCTCCATCAATGATCCTTCCCCCCACCTCCATCAATGAGCCTTCTCTCCTCCCACCTCCATCAATGATCCTTCCCCCCTCCCACCTCCATCAATGATCCTTCCCCCCATCTCCATCAATGAGCCTTCCCTCCCCCACCTCCATCAATGAGCCTTTACCTCCCACCTCCATCTATGATCCTTCCCTCCCCCACCTCCATCAATGAGCCTTCTCTCCTCCCACCTCCATCAATGATCCTTCCCCCCACCTCCATCAATGAGCCTTCTCTCCTCCCACCTCCATCAATGATCCTTCCCCCCCACCTCCATCAATGAGCCTTCTCTCCTCCCACCTCCATCAATGATCCTTCCCTCCCCACCTCCATCAATGAGCCTCCCCTCCCCATCAATGAGCCTTCCCTCCCCCATCTCCATCAATGAGCCTTCCCTCCCCCACCTCCATCACAAGCCTTCCCTCCTCCACCTCCATCAATGAGCCTTCCTCCCCACCCCCACCTCCATCAATGAGCCTTCCCTCCTCCCACCTCCATCAATGAGCCTTCCATCCTCACCTCCATCAATGAGCCTTCACTCCCCACCTCCATCAATGAGCCTCCCCTCCCCATCAATGAGCCTTCCCTCCCCCATCTCCATCAATGAGCCTTCCCTCCCCCATCTCCATCAATGAGCCTTCCATCCCCACCTCCATCAATGAGCCTTCCCTCCTCACCTCCATCAATGAGCCTTCCCTCCCCCATCTCCATCAATGAGCCTTCCCTCCCCAGCTCCATCAATGAGCCTTCCCTCCCCACCTCCATCAATGAGCCTTCCCTCCCCACCTCCATCAATGAGCCATCCCTCCCCCCACCTCCATCAATGAGCCTTCCCTCCCCACCTCCATCAATGAGCCTTTCCTCCCCACCTCCATCAATGAGCCTTCTCTCCTCACCTCCATCAATGAGCCTCCCCCACCTCCATCAATAAGCCTTCCCTCCCCCACCTCCATCAATGAGCCTTCCCTCCCCCCACCTCCATCAATGAGCCTTCTCTCCACCCACCTCCATCAATGAGCCTTCCCTCCCCACCTCCATCAATGAGCCTTCCCTCCCCACCTCCATCAATGAGCCTTCTCTCCTCACCTCCATCAATGAGCCTTCCCTCCCCCATCTCCATCATAAAACCTTCCCTCTCCCACCTCCATCAATGAGCCTTCCCTCCCCCACCTCCATCAATGAGCCTTTCCTCCCCACCTCCATCAATGGGCCTTCCCTCCCCACCTCCATCAATGAACCTTCCCTCCCGACCTCCATCAATGAGCCTTTACCTCCCACCTCCATCTATGATCCTTCCCTTCCCTCCCCCACCTCCATCAATGAGCCTCCCCTTCCCTCCTCACCTCCATCAATGATCCTTCCCCCCCACCTCCATCAATGAGCCTTCCCCCCCACCTCCATCAATGAGCCTTCTCTCCTCCCACCTCCATCAATGAGCCTTCTCTCCTCCCACGTCCATCAATGAGCCTTCCCTCCCCCACCTCCATCAATGAGCCTTCCCTCCCCCACCTCCATCAATGAGCCTTCCCTCCAGCTCCATCAATGAGCCTTCCCTTCCCACCTCCATCAATGAGCCTTTCCTCCCCCATCTCCATCAATGAGCCTTCCCTCCCCACCTCCATCAATGAGCCTTCCCTCCCCACCTCCATCAAAGAGCCATCCCTCCCCCCACCTCCATCAATGAGCCTTCCCTCACCACCTCCATCAATGAGCCTTCCCTCTCCACCTCCATCAATGAGCCTTCTCTCCTCACCTCCTTCAATGAGCATTCCCTCCCCACCTCCATCAATGAGCCTTCCCCCCCACCTCCATCAATGAGCCTTCTCTCCTCCCACCTCCATCAATGAGTCTTCTCTCCTCCCACCTCCATCAATGAGCCTTTCCTCCCCCATCTCCATCAATGAGCCTTCCCTCCTCACCTCCATCAATGAGCCTTCCCTCCCCACCTCCATCAATGAGCCTTCCCTCCCCACCTCCATCAATGAGCCTTTCCTCCCCCATCTCCATCAATGAGCCTTCCCTCCCCACCTCCATCAATGAGCCTTCCCTCCCCACCTCCATCAATGAGCCTTCCCTCCCCATCAATGAGCCTTCCCTCCCCACATCCATCAATGATCCTTCCCTCCCCCATCAATGAGTCTTCCCTCCCCACCTCCATCAATGAGCCTTCCCTCCCCCATCTCCATCAATGAGCCTTCCCTCCCCCCACCTCCATCGAAGAGCCTTCCCTCCCCCCACCTCCATCAATGAGCCTTCCCTCCTCCCACCTCCATCAATGATCCTTCCCCCCCATCTCCATCAATGAGCCCTCTCTCCTCCCACCTCTATCAATGAGCCTTCTCTCCTCCCACCTCCATCATTGAGCCTTCCCTCCCCACCTCCATCAATGAGCCTTCCCTCCCCCACCTCCATCAATGAGCCTTCCCACCCCACCTCCATCAATGAGCCTCCCACCCTCCCCATTAATGAGCCTTCCCTCCCCACCTCCATCAATGAGCCTTCCCTCCCCCCTCCATCAATGAGCCTTCCCTCCTCACCTCCATCAATGAGCCCTCCCTCCTCACCTCCATCAATGAGCCTTCCCTCCTCACCTCCATCAATGAGCCTTCCCTTTCCACCTCCATCAATGAGCCTTCCCTTTCCACCTCCATCAATGAGCCTCTCCTTCTTACCTCCATCAATGAGCCTCCCCTTCCCACCTCCATCAATGAGCCTTCCCTCCTCACCTCCATCAATGAGCCTTCCCCCACCTCCATCAATGAGCCTCCCCTTCCCACCTCCATCAATGAGCCTTCCCTTCCCACCTCCATCAATGTGCCTTCCCTCCCCCAATGAGCCTTCCCTCCCCCGCCTCCATCAATGAGCCTTCCCTCCCCACCTCCATCAATGAGCCTCCCCTCCCCATCAATGAGCCTCCCCTCTCCACCTCCATCAATGAGCCTCCCCTCTCCACCTCCATCAATGAGCCTCCATTTTCTCACCTCCATCAATGAGCCTTCCCTTCCCACCTCCATCAATGAGCCTTCCCTCCTCACCTCCATCAATGAGCCTTCCCTCCCCCACCTCCATCAATGAGCCTTCCCTCCCCCCACCTCCATCAATGAGCCTTCCCTCCCCCCACCTCCATCAATGAGCCTTCCCTCCCCCCACCTCCATCAATGAGCCTTCCCTCCCCCACCTTCATCAATGAGCCTTCCCTCCCCCACCTCCATCAATGAGTCTTCCCTCCCCATCAATGAGCCTTCCCTCCCCCCACCTCCATCAATGAGCCTTCCCTCCCCCACCTCCATCAATGAGCCTTACCTCCCCATCTCCATCAATAAGCCTTCATTCCTCACCTCCATCAATGAGCCTTCCCTCCCCACCTCCATCAATGAGCCTTCCCTCCCCATCTCCATCAATGAGCCTTCCCTCTCCCCACCTCCATCAATGAGCCTTCCCTCCCCCACCTCCATCAATGAGCCTTACCTCCCCATCTCCATCAATGAGCCTTCATTCCTCACCTCCATCAATGAGCCTTCCCTCCCCACCTCCATCAATGAGCCTTCCCCCACCTCCATCAATGAGCCTCCCCTTCCCACCTCCATTAATGAGCCTCCCCTTCCCTCCTCACCTCCATCAATGAGCCTTCCCTTCCCTCCTCCATCAATGTGCCTTCCCTCCCCCAATGAGCCTTCCCTCCCCCACCTCCATCAATGAGTCTTCCCTCACCACCTCCATCAATGAGCCTCCCCTTCCCACCTCCATCAATGAGCCTTCTCTCCCCATCAATGAACCTTCCCTCCTCACCTCCATCAATGAGCCTTCCCTCCCCATCGCCATCAATGAGCCTTCCCTCCCCCACCTCCATCAATGAGCCTTCCTTCCCCCACCTCCATCAATGAGCCTTCATTCCTCACCTCCATCAATGAGCCTTCCCTCCCCACCTCCATCAATGAGCCTACCCCCACCTCCATCAATGAGCCTCCCCTTCCCACCTCCATCAGTGAGCCTCCCCTTCCCTCCTCACCTCCATCAATGAGCCTTCCCTTCCCTCCTCCATCAATGTGCCTTCCCTCCCCCAATGAGCCTTCCCTCCCCCACCTCCATCAATGAGCCTTCCCTCCCCATCTCCATCAATGAGCCTTCCCTCCCCCCACCTCCATCAATATGCCTTCCCTCCCCCACCTCTATCAATGAGCCTTCATTCCTCACCTCCATCAATGAGCCTTTCCTCCCCACCACCATCAATGAGCCTTCCCTCCCCACCTCCATCAATGAGCCTTCCCTCCCCACCTCCATCAATGAGCCTTCCCTCCCCACCTCCATCAATGGGCCTTCCCTCCCCCATCTCCATCAATGAGCCTTCCCTCTCCCCACCTCCATCAATGAGCCTTCCCTCCCCCACCTCCATCAATGAGCCTTACCTCCCCATCTCCATCAATGAGCCTTCATTCCTCACCTCCATCAATGAGCCTTCCCTCCCCACCTCCATCAATGAGCCTTCCCCCACCTCCATCAATGAGCCTGCCTCCCCTTCCCACCTCCATTAATGAGCCTCCCCTTCCCTCCTCACCTCCATCAATGAGCCTTCCCTTCCCTCCTCCATCAATGTGCCTTCCCTCCCCCAATGAGCCTTCCCTCCCCCACCTCCATCAATGAGTCTTCCCTCACCACCTCCATCAATGAGCCTCCCCTTCCCACCTCCATCAATGAGCCTTCTCTCCCCATCAATGAGCCTTCCCTCCTCACCTCCATCAATGAGCCTTCCCTCCCCATCGCCATCAATGAGCCTTCCCTCCCCCACCTCCATCAATGAGCCTTCCTTCCCCCACCTCCATCAATGAGCCTCCCCTTTCTCACCTCCATCAATGAGCCTCCCCTTTCTCACCTCCATCAATGAGCCTTCCCTCCTCACCTCCATGAATGAGCCTTCCCTCCCCCATCTCCATCAATGAGCCTTCCCTCCCCCACCTCCATCAATGAGCCTTCCCTCCCCCCACCTCCATCAACGAGCCTTCCTTCCCCCACCTCCATCAATGAGCCTCCCCTTTCTCACCTCCATCAATGAGCCTTCCCTCCCCCACCTTCATCAATGAGCCTTCCCTCCCCCACCTCCATCAATGAGCCTTCCCTCCCGATCTCCATCAATGACCCTTCCCTCCCCCACCTCCATCAATGAGCCTTACCTCCCCATCTCCATCAATGAGCCTTCATTCCTCACCTCCATCAATGAGCCTTCCCTCCCCACCTCCATCAATGAGCCTACCCCCACCTCCATCAATGAGCCTCCCCTTCCCACCTCCATCAGTGAGCCTCCCCTTCCCTCCTCACCTCCATCAATGAGCCTTCCCTTCCCTCCTCCATCAATGTGCCTTCCCTCCCCCAATGAGCCTTCCCTCCCCCACCTCCATCAATGAGCCTTCCCTTCCCATCTCCATCAATGAGCCTTCCCTCCCCCACCTCCATCAATGAGCCTTCCCTCCCCCACCTCCATCAATGAGCCTTACCTCCCCATCTCCATCAATGAGCCTTCATACCTCACCTCCATCAATGAGCCTTCCCTCCCCACCTCCATCAATGAGCCTCCCCTTCCCACCTCCATCAATGAGCCTCCCCTTCCCTCCTCACCTCCATCAATGAGCCTTCCCTTCCCTCCTCCATCAATGTGCCTTCCCTCCCCCACCTCCATCAATGAGTCTTCCCTCTCCACCTCGATCAATGAGCCTCCCCTTCCCACCTCCATCAATGAGCCTTCTCTCCCCATCAATGAGCCTTCCCTCCTCACCTCCATCAATAAGCCTTCCCTCCCCATCTCCATCAATGAGCCTTCCCTCCCCCACCTCCATCAATGAGCCTTCCTTCCCCCACCTCCATCAATGAGCCTTCCCTCCCCATCTCCATCAATGAGCCTTCCCTCCCCCCACCTCCATCAATGAGCCTTCCCTCCCCCACCTCCATCAATGAGCCTTCATTCCTCACCTCCATCAATGAGCCTTCCCTCCCCACCACCATCAATGAGCCTTCCCTCCCCACCTCCATCAATGAGCCTTCCCTCCCCACCTCCATCAATGAGCCTTCCCTCCCCACCTCCATCAATGGGCCTTCCCTCCCCCATCTCCATCAATGAGCCTTCCCTCCCCACCTCCATCAATGAGCCTTCCCTCCCCCACCTCCATCAATGAGCCTTCCCTCCCCATCAATGAGCCTTCCCTCCCCATCTCCATCAATGAGCCTTCCCTCCCCCATCTCCATCAATGAGCCTTCCCTCCCCCACCTCCTTCAATGGGCCTTCCCTCCCCCACCTCCATCAATTGGCCTTCCCTCCCCCACCTCCATCAATGGGCCTTCCCTCCCCCACCTCCATCAATGAGCCTTCCCTCCACCTCCATCAATGAGCCTTCCCATCTCCATCAATGAGCCTTCCCTCCCCCATCTCCATCAATGAGCCTTCCCTCCCCCAACTCCATCAATGGGCCTTCCCTCCCCCACCTCCATCAATGAGCCTTCCCTCCCCATCTCCATCAATGAGCCTTCCCCCACCTCCATCAATGAGCCTTCCCTCCCCACCTCCATCAATGAGCCTTCCCTCCTCCCACCTCCATCAATGAGCCTTCCCCCCCACCTCCATCAATGAGCCTTCTCTCCTCCCACCTCTATCAATGAGCCTTCTCTCCTCCCACCTCCATCATTGAGCCTTCCCTCCCCACCTCCATCAATGAGCCTTCCCTCCCCACCTCCATCAATGAGCCTCCCACCCTCCCCATTAATGAGCCTTCCCTCCCCACCTCCATCAATGAGCCTTCCCTCCCCCCTCCATCAATGAGCCCTCCCTCCTCACCTCCATCAATGAGCCTTCCCTTTCCACCTCCATCAATGAGCCTTCCCTTTCCACCTCCATCAATGAGCCTCTCCTTCTTACCTCCATCAATGAGCCTCCCCTTCCCACCTCCATCAATGAGCCTTCCCCCACCTCCATCAATGAGCCTCCCCTTCCCACCTCCATCAATGAGCCTTCCCTTCCCACCTCCATCAATGTGCCTTCCCTCCCCCAATGAGCCTTCCCTCCCCCGCCTCCATCAATGAGCCTTCCCTCCCCACCTCCATCAATGAGCCTCCCCTCCCCATCTCCATCAATGAGCCTCCCCTCTCCACCTCCATAAATGAGCCTCCCCTTCCCACCTCCATCAATGAGCCTTCCCTCCTCACCTCCATCAATGAGCCTTCCCTCCCCCATCTCCATCAATGAGCCTTCCCTCCCCCACCTCCATCAATGAGCCTTCCCTCCCCCCACCTCCATCAATGAGACTTCCCTCCCCCCACCTCCATCAATGAGCCTCCCCTCTCCACCTCCATCAATGAGCCTCCATTTTCTCACCTCCATCAATGAGCCTTCCCTTCCCACCTCCATCAATGAGCCTTCCCTCCTCACCTCCATCAATGAGCCTTCCCTCCCCCACCTCCATCAATGAGCCTTCCCTCCCCCCACCTCCATCAATGAGCCTTCCCTCCCCCCACCTCCATCAATGAGCCTTCCCTCCCCCACCTTCATCAATGAGCCTTCCCTCCCCCACCTCCATCAATGAGCCTTCCCTCCCCATCAATGAGCCTTCCCTCCCCCCACCTCCATCAATGAGCCTTCCCTCCCCCACCTCCATCAATGAGCCTTACCTCCCCATCTCCATCAATAAGCCTTCATTCCTCACCTCCATCAATGAGCCTTCCCTCCCCACCTCCATCAATGAGCCTTCCCTCCCCATCTCCATCAATGAGCCTTCCCTCTCCCCACCTCCATCAATGAGCCTTCCCTCCCCCACCTCCATCAATGAGCCTTACCTCCCCATCTCCATCAATGAGCCTTCATTCCTCACCTCCATCAATGAGCCTTCCCTCCCCACCTCCATCAATGAGCCTTCCCCCACCTCCATCAATGAGCCTCCCCTTCCCACCTCCATTAATGAGCCTCCCCTTCCCTCCTCACCTCCATCAATGAGCCTTCCCTTCCCTCCTCCATCAATGTGCCTTCCCTCCCCCAATGAGCCTTCCCTCCCCCACCTCCATCAATGAGTCTTCCCTCACCACCTCCATCAATGAGCCTCCCCTTCCCACCTCCATCAATGAGCCTTCTCTCCCCATCAATGAGCCTTCCCTCCTCACCTCCATCAATGAGCCTTCCCTCCCCATCGCCATCAATGAGCCTTCCCTCCCCCACCTCCATCAATGAGCCTTCCTTCCCCCACCTCCATCAATGAGCCTCCCCTTTCTCACCTCCATCAATGAGCCTCCCCTTTCTCACCTCCATCAATGAGCCTTCCCTCCTCACCTCCATCAATGAGCCTTCCCTCCCCCATCTCCATCAATGAGCCTTCCCTCCCCCACCTCCATCAATGAGCCTTCCCTCCCCCCACCTCCATCAACGAGCCTTCCTTCCCCCACCTCCATCAATGAGCCTCCCCTTTCTCACCTCCATCAATGAGCCTTCCCTCCCCCACCTTCATCAATGAGCCTTCCCTCCCCCACCTCCATCAATGAGCCTTCCCTCCCGATCTCCATCAATGACCCTTCCCTCCCCCACCTCCATCAATGAGCCTTACCTCCCCATCTCCATCAATGAGCCTTCATTCCTCACCTCCATCAATGAGCCTTCCCTCCCCACCTCCATCAATGAGCCTACCCCCACCTCCATCAATGAGCCTCCCCTTCCCACCTCCATCAGTGAGCCTCCCCTTCCCTCCTCACCTCCATCAATGAGCCTTCCCTTCCCTCCTCCATCAATGTGCCTTCCCTCCCCCAATGAGCCTTCCCTCCCCCACCTCCATCAATGAGCCTTCCCTCCCCATCTCCATCAATGAGCCTTCCCTCCCCCCACCTCCATCAATGAGCCTTCCCTCCCCCACCTCTATCAATGAGCCTTCATTCCTCACCTCCATCAATGAGCCTTCCCTCCCCACCACCATCAATGAGCCTTCCCTCCCCACCTCCATCAATGAGCCTTCCCTCCCCACCTCCATCAATGAGCCTTCCCTCCCCACCTCCATCAATGGGCCTTCCCTCCCCCATCTCCATCAATGAGCCTTCCCTCTCCCCACCTCCATCAATGAGCCTTCCCTCCCCCACCTCCATCAATGAGCCTTACCTCCCCATCTCCATCAATGAGCCTTCATTCCTCACCTCCATCAATGAGCCTTCCCTCCCCACCTCCATCAATGAGCCTTCCCCCACCTCCATCAATGAGCCTCCCCTTCCCACCTCCATTAATGAGCCTCCCCTTCCCTCCTCACCTCCATCAATGAGCCTTCCCTTCCCTCCTCCATCAATGTGCCTTCCCTCCCCCAATGAGCCTTCCCTCCCCCACCTCCATCAATGAGTCTTCCCTCACCACCTCCATCAATGAGCCTCCCCTTCCCACCTCCATCAATGAGCCTTCTCTCCCCATCAATGAGCCTTCCCTCCTCACCTCCATCAATGAGCCTTCCCTCCCCATCGCCATCAATGAGCCTTCCCTCCCCCACCTCCATCAATGAGCCTTCCTTCCCCCACCTCCATCAATGAGCCTCCCCTTTCTCACCTCCATCAATGAGCCTCCCCTTTCTCACCTCCATCAATGAGCCTTCCCTCCTCACCTCCATGAATGAGCCTTCCCTCCCCCATCTCCATCAATGAGCCTTCCCTCCCCCACCTCCATCAATGAGCCTTCCCTCCCCCCACCTCCATCAACGAGCCTTCCTTCCCCCACCTCCATCAATGAGCCTCCCCTTTCTCACCTCCATCAATGAGCCTTCCCTCCCCCACCTTCATCAATGAGCCTTCCCTCCCCCACCTCCATCAATGAGCCTTCCCTCCCGATCTCCATCAATGACCCTTCCCTCCCCCACCTCCATCAATGAGCCTTACCTCCCCATCTCCATCAATGAGCCTTCATTCCTCACCTCCATCAATGAGCCTTCCCTCCCCACCTCCATCAATGAGCCTACCCCCACCTCCATCAATGAGCCTCCCCTTCCCACCTCCATCAGTGAGCCTCCCCTTCCCTCCTCACCTCCATCAATGAGCCTTCCCTTCCCTCCTCCATCAATGTGCCTTCCCTCCCCCAATGAGCCTTCCCTCCCCCACCTCCATCAATGAGCCTTCCCTTCCCATCTCCATCAATGAGCCTTCCCTCCCCCACCTCCATCAATCAGCCTTCCCTCCCCCACCTCCATCAATGAGCCTTACCTCCCCATCTCCATCAATGAGCCTTCATACCTCACCTCCATCAATGAGCCTTCCCTCCCCACCTCCATCAATGAGCCTCCCCTTCCCACCTCCATCAATGAGCCTCCCCTTCCCTCCTCACCTCCATCAATGAGCCTTCCCTTCCCTCCTCCATCAATGTGCCTTCCCTCCCCCACCTCCATCAATGAGTCTTCCCTCTCCACCTCCATCAATGAGCCTCCCCTTCCCACCTCCATCAATGAGCCTTCTCTCCCCATCAATGAGCCTTCCCTCCTCACCTCCATCAATAAGCCTTCCCTCCCCATCTCCATCAATGAGCCTTCCCTCCCCCACCTCCATCAATGAGCCTTCCTTCCCCCACCTCCATCAATGAGCCTTCCCTCCCCATCTCCATCAATGAGCCTTCCCTCCCCCCACCTCCATCAATGAGCCTTCCCTCCCCCACCTCCATCAATGAGCCTTCATTCCTCACCTCCATCAATGAGCCTTCCCTCCCCACCACCATCAATGAGCCTTCCCTCCCCACCTCCATCAATGAGCCTTCCCTCCCCACCTCCATCAATGAGCCTTCCCTCCCCACCTCCATCAATGGGCCTTCCCTCCCCCATCTCCATCAATGAGCCTTCCCTCCCCACCTCCATCAATGAGCCTTCCCTCCCCCACCTCCATCAATGAGCCTTCCCTCCCCATCAATGAGCCTTCCCTCCCCATCTCCATCAATGAGCCTTCCCTCCCCCATCTCCATCAATGAGCCTTCCCTCCCCCACCTCCTTCAATGGGCCTTCCCTCCCCCACCTCCATCAATTGGCCTTCCCTCCCCCACCTCCATCAATGGGCCTTCCCTCCCCCACCTCCATCAATGAGCCTTCCCTCCACCTCCATCAATGAGCCTTCCCTTCCCATCTCCATCAATGAGCCTTCCCTCCCCCATCTCCATCAATGAGCCTTCCCTCCCCCAACTCCATCAATGGGCCTTCCCTCCCCCACCTCCATCAATGAGCCTTCCCTCCCCATCTCCATCAATGAGCCTTCCCCCACCTCCATCAATGAGCCTTCCCTCCCCACCTCCATCAATGAGCCTTCCCTCCTCCCACCTCCATCAATGAGCCTTCCCCCCCACCTCCATCAATGAGCCTTCTCTCCTCCCACCTCTATCAATGAGCCTTCTCTCCTCCCACCTCCATCATTGAGCCTTCCCTCCCCACCTCCATCAATGAGCCTTCCCTCCCCACCTCCATCAATGAGCCTCCCACCCTCCCCATTAATGAGCCTTCCCTCCCCACCTCCATCAATGAGCCTTCCCTCCCCCCTCCATCAATGAGCCCTCCCTCCTCACCTCCATCAATGAGCCTTCCCTTTCCACCTCCATCAATGAGCCTTCCCTTTCCACCTCCATCAATGAGCCTCTCCTTCTTACCTCCATCAATGAGCCTCCCCTTCCCACCTCCATCAATGAGCCTTCCCCCACCTCCATCAATGAGCCTCCCCTTCCCACCTCCATCAATGAGCCTTCCCTTCCCACCTCCATCAATGTGCCTTCCCTCCCCCAATGAGCCTTCCCTCCCCCGCCTCCATCAATGAGCCTTCCCTCCCCACCTCCATCAATGAGCCTCCCCTCCCCATCTCCATCAATGAACCTCCCCTCTCCACCTCCATAAATGAGCCTCCCCTTCCCACCTCCATCAATGAGCCTTCCCTCCTCACCTCCATCAATGAGCCTTCCCTCCCCCATCTCCATCAATGAGCCTTCCCTCCCCCACCTCCATCAATGAGCCTTCCCTCCCCCACCTCCATCAATGAGACTTCCCTCCCCCCACCTCCATCAATGAGCCTTCCCTCCCCCACCTCCATCAATGAGCCTTCCCTCCCCCACCTCCATCAATGAGCCTTACCTCCCCATCTCCATCAATGAGCCTTCATTCCTCACCTCCATCAATGAGCCTTCCCTCCCCACCTCCATCAATGAGCCTTCCCTCCCCACCTCCATCAATGAGCCTTCCCTCCCCCATCTCCCTCAATGAGCCTTCCCTCCCCCATCTCCATCAATGAGCCTTCCCTCCCCACCTCCATCAATGAGCCTTACCTCCCCATCTCCATCAATGAGCCTTACCTCCCCATCTCCATCAATGAGCCTTCATTCCTCACCTCCATCAATGAGCCTTCCCTCCCCATCTCCATCAATGAGCCTTCCCTCCCCCCACCTCCATCAATGAGCCTTCCCTCCCCCACCTCCATCAATGAGCCTTCATTCCTCACCTCCATCAATGAGCCTTCCCTCCCCACCACCATCAATGAGCCTTCCCTCCCCACCTCCATCAATGAGCCTTCCCTCCCCACCTCCATCAATGAGCCTCCCCTCCCCATCAATGGGCCTTCCCTCCCCCATCTCCATCAATGAGCCTTCCCTCCCCCATCTCCATCAATGAGCCTTCCCTCCCCCACCTCCATCAATGAGCCTTTCCTCCCCATCTCCATCAATGAGCCTTCCCTCCCCATCTCCATCAATGAGCCTTCCCTCCCCCATCTCCATCAATGAGCCTTCCCTCCCCCACCTCCTTCAATGGGCCTTCCCTCCCCCACCTCCATCAATTGGCCTTCCCTCCCCCACCTCCATCAATGGGCCTTCCCTCCCCCACCTCCATCAATGAGCCTTCCCTCCACCTCCATCAATGAGCCTTCCCTTCCCATCTCCATCAATGAGCCTTCCCTCCCCCATCTCCATCAATGAGCCTTCCCTCCCCCAACTCCATCAATGGGCCTTCCCTCCCCCACCTCCATCAATGAGCCTTCCCTCCCCATCTCCATCAATGAGCCTTCCCCCACCTCCATCAATGAGCCTTCCCTCCCCACCTCCATCAATGAGCCTTCCCCCCCACCTCCATCAATGAGCCTTCTCTCCTCCCACCTCTATCAATGAGCCTTCTCTCCTCCCACCTCCATCATTGAGCCTTCCCTCCCCACCTCCATCAATGAGCCTTCCCTCCCCACCTCCATCAATGAGCCTCCCACCCTCCCCATTAATGAGCCTTCCCTCCCCACCTCCATCAATGAGCCTTCCCTCCCCCCTCCATCAATGAGCCCTCCCTCCTCACCTCCATCAATGAGCCTTCCTTTCCACCTCCATCAATGAGCCTTCCCTCCCCCATCTCCATCAATGAGCCTTTCCTCCCCCAACTCCATCAATGGGCCTTCCCTCCCCCACCTCCATCAATGAGCCTTCCCTCCCCATCTCCATCAATGAGCCTTCCCCCACCTCCATCAATGAGCCTTCCCTCCCCACCTCCATCAATGAGCCTTCCCCCCCACCTCCATCAATGAGCCTTCTCTCCTCCCACCTCTATCAATGAGCCTTCTCTCCTCCCACCTCCATCATTGAGCCTTCCCTCCCCACCTCCATCAATGAGCCTTCCCTCCCCACCTCCATCAATGAGCCTCCCACCCTCCCCATTAATGAGCCTTCCCTCCCCACCTCCATCAATGAGCCTTCCCTCCCCCCTCCATCAATGAGCCCTCCCTCCTCACCTCCATCAATGAGCCTTCCTTTCCACCTCCATCAATGAGCCTTCCCTTTCCACCTCCATCAATGAGCCTCTCATTCTTACCTCCATCAATGAGCCTCCCCTTCCCACCTCCATCAATGAGCCTTCCCCCACCTCGATCAATGAGCCTCCCCTTCCCACCTTCATCAATGAGCCTTCCCTTCCCACCTCCATCAATGTGCCTTCCCTCCCCCAATGAGCCTTCCCTCCCCCGCCTCCATCAATGAGCCTTCCCTCCCCACCTCCATCAATGAGCCTCCCCTCCCCATCAATGAGCCTCCCCTTTCTCACCTCCATCAATGTGCCTCCCCTTCCCACCTCCATCAATGAGCCTTCCCTCCTCACCTCCATCAATGAGCCTTCCCTCCCCCATCTCCATCAATGAGCCTTCCCTCCCCCACCTCCATCAATGAGCCTTCCCTCCCTCCACCTCCATCAATGAGCCTTCCCTCCCCCACCTCCATCAATGAGACTTCCCTCCCCATCAATGAGCCTCCCCTCTCCACCTCCATCAATGAGCCTCCCCTCTCCACCTCCATCAATGAGCCTCCCCTTTCTCACCTCCATCAATGAGCCTCCCCTTCCCACCTCCATCAATGAGCCTTCCCTCCTCACCTCCATCAATGAGCCTTCCCTCCCCCATCTCCATCAATGAGCCTTCCCTCCCCACCTCCATCAATGAGCCTTCCCTCCCCCCACCTCCATCAATGAGCCTTCCCTCCCCCCATCTCCATCAATGAGCCTTCCCTCCCCCACCTTCATCAATGAGCCTTCCCTCCCCCACCTCCATCAATGAGCCTTCCCTCCCATCTCCATCAATGAGCCTTCCCTCCCCCCACCTCCATCAATGAGCCTTCCCTCCCCCCACCTCCATCAATGAGCCTTCCCTCCCCCACCTCCATCAATGAGCCTTACCTCCCCATCTCCATCAATGAGCCTTCATTCCTCACCTCCATCAATGAGCCTTCCCTCCCCACCTCCATCAATGAGCCTTCCCTCCCCACCTCCATCAATGAGCCTTCCCTCCCCCATCTCCCTCAATGAGCCTTCCCTCCCCCACCTCCATCAATGAGCCTTCCCTCCCCACCTCCATCAATGAGCCTTCCCTCCCCCACCTCCATCAATGAGCCTTCCCTCCCCATCTCCATCAATGAGCCTTCCCTCCCCACCTCCATCAATGAGCCTTCCCTCCCCCACCTCCATCAATGAGCCTTCCCTCCCCACCTCCATCAATGAGCCTCCCCTCCCCATCAATGAGCCTTCCCTCCCCCATCTCCATCAATGAGCCTTCCCTCCCCACCTCCATCAATGGTCCTTCCCTCCCCACCTCCATCAATGAGCCTTCCCTCCCCATCTCCATCAATGAGCCTTCCCTCCCCATCTCCATCAATGAGCCTTCCTCCCCCACCTCCATCAATGAGCCTTCCCTCCCCACCTCCATCAATGAGCCTTCCCTCCCCCACCTCCATCAATGAGCCTTCCCTCCCCCACCTCCATCAATGAGCCTTCCCTCCCCCACCTCCATCAATGAGCCTCCCCTCCCCATCTCCATCAATGAGCCTTCCCTCCCCACCTCCATCAATGAGCCTTCCCTCCCCCACCTCCATCAATGAGCCTTCCCTCCCCCACCTCCATCAATGAGCCTTCCCTCCCCCACCTCCATCAATGAGCCTTCCCTCCCCACCTCCATCAATGAGCCTTCCCTCCCCACCTCCATCAATGAGCCTTCCCTCCCCATCAATGAGCTTTCCCTCCCACACCTCCATCAATGAGCCTTCCCTCCCCCCACCTCCATCAATGAGCCTTCCCTCCCCATCAATGAGCCTTCCTCCCCACCTTCATCAAAGAGCCTTCCCTCCCCCACCTCCATCAATGAGCCTTCATTCCTCACCTCCATCAATGAGCCTTCCCTCCCCACCTCCATCAATGCGCCTTCCCCCACCTCCATCAATGAGCCTCCCCTTCCCACCTCCATCAATGAGCCTCCCCTTCCCTCCTCACCTCCATCAATGAGCCTTCCCTTCCCTCCTCCATCAATGTGCCTTCCCTCCCCCAATGAGCCTTCCCTCCCCCACCTCCATCAATGAGCCTCCCCTTCCCACCTCCATCAATGTGCCTTCTCTCCCCATCAATGAGCCTTCCCTCCTCACCTCCATCAATGAGCCTTCCCTCCCCATCTCCATCAATGAGTCTTCCCTCTCCACCTTCATCAATGAGCCTCCCCTTCCCACCTCCATCAATGAGCCTTCTCTCCCCATCAATGAGCCTTCCCTCCTCACCTCCATCAATGAGCCTTCCCTCCCCATCTCCATCAATGAGCCTTCCCTCCCCCACCTCCATCAATGAGCCTTCCTTCCCCCATCTCCATCAATGAGCCTTCCCTCCCCCCACCTCCATCAATGAGCCTTCCCTCCCCCACCTCCATCAATGAGCCTTCCCTCCCCCCACCTCCATCAATGAGCCTTCCCTCCCCCACCTCCATCAATGAGCCTTCATTCCTCACCTCCATCAATGAGCCTTCCCTCCCCACCTCCATCAATGAGCCTTCCCTCCCCACCTCCATCAATGAGCCTCCCCTCCCCATCAATGAGCCTTCCCTCCCCCATCTCCATCAATGAACCTTCCCTCCCCCACCTCCATCAATGAGCCTTCCCTCCGCATCTCCATCAATGAGCCTTCCCTCCCCCATCTCCATCAATGAGCCTTCCCTCCCCCATCTCCATCAATGAGCCTTCCCTCCCCCACCTCCATCAATGGGCCTTCCCTCCCCCACCTCCATCAATGGGCCTTCCCTCCCCCACCTCCATCAATGGGCCTTCCCTCCCCCACCTCCATCAATGAGCCTTCCCTCCCCCACCTCCATCAATGGGCCTTCCCTCCCCCACCTCCATCAATGAACCTTCCCTCCCCCACCTCCATCAATGAGCCTTCCCTCCTCCCATCTCCATCAATGAGCCTTCCCTCCCCCATTTCCATCAATGGGCCTTCCCTCCCCCACCTCCATCAATGAGCCTTCCCTCCCCATCTCCATCAATGAGCCTTCCCCCCACCTCCATCAATAAGCCCAAGTACAGATACAATTATAATTCAGTGCTGTTACACATATTTTTTAGCAGGAAGGCAGAGTTCTACCTTAAATTATAATCTCCCCCTTCCAGTCAAACCCCCATTTCTTGGTGTAGCAGCAGCAGCAGTGTCTCTCTTCCTCCCGCCATCCCTCTGGACATGTATTATTTAAGGAACGAGGGAGTCAGCAGTCGCTGCCCTGAATATAAATGAGAATGGAAATCTCACCGGTCCCGGGGGCTTGTCGAGCTCGTTCCCCTATCGATATGGTTCCGAGCTCGACTGCGCAGGCGCTGCCGAACAGCGGTTATAGCTTGGGGATTTCCACCGGCTCGCCTTGCGCCTGCGCAGTCAAGAGGGAACTAGATCGATAGGAGGAACCATATGCTCGTCAGCTGTGGACGCGCTCGCCACCCATGCTTCATTACACACGCAGCTTTCTTCTTCACGCCGCTGTACAGCAAGGGGCGGCAGGGGGCGAATAAGATCTGATAATCTTGAGCAGCGGCATTTGTTTGTTTATAGTCGAGCCGCTATAGAGCGGCGTGTATAAACAAACAAATCGCACTGCTCAATATCACATCTCATTCGCCCCTTGCTCTAGTCTATACTATAGAGTGACGTGAAGAAGAAAGCGCCGTGTGTAACTAAGCAACGGGGGCGAGCGCGTTGAGCTCGACTGCGCAGGCGCTGCAGAACAGCTGTTAAACATCTGCGATTTCTGTCGCCTCGGATTGCGCCTGCGGAGTCGAGCTCAGAACCATACCGATAGGCGGAACCAGCTTGGCAGATCACCGGCAGCACCGCCTCGCACTACAACATCTGCCGTCCTCCATCAGCTCCCAACAGCCAATCAAAAAGGAGATGTGACTTCCTACCCAGTCCCCTCCCATTTATCCAAACTGCAAAGTTTTCTGCACCCCTCAGTAATGAACAGATATCAGGGGAATTGGAGAAACTAGAAGAAGAACGTTCCTCGAACGTTCCTGAAGTGGATACGTCTTCCCCTGGATGGGATACAACTAGACATGTGCCATTTATTTTGTTACGAATCAAAGTTCAGACAAAATTCTCATTATTCAGAGATTGACGTTTCCGAATTACAATACTAACAAATTTAAACGAATCGTAATTACTGAAAAAAATACGAATTTCGTTACAAATGCAACTTAAACAAAATTAGTAACTTAACTAATCAATCCGAAAAGAAAGACATTTTTTCCTTCTGCACACGTCTGGCTACAATGACTCCGGAGAACTTGGGTATGTAGTTAGGAGCTCCTAGTAAATGGCTGTCTAATATCTTTAATGAACAAGAATGTCAAATCCAAGCAACACGTATCGTCCGGTGGACTTTCCTTCTTCATGACCTAAACGGTGATTTGTAACCGAAATCGGGAAGCAATGCCCTCCAAAGCCTATATTGAGCCTGAATGTCAGCAGGACCTGACTACAGATGAGGGCAGCTGACTGGACTCAGCAGACTGGTTACAAATTGCCTGAAGAAGGGGAGTCTATTCCCCAAAACGTGTTGAATCTGACGCTCTTGTTCAATAGAAATTCCAAAGAAACCTCCAAATTCTTACCAGGTGCTCCCAACTACATACCCAGGATATGGTCTTCAGATAAGAGATTCCTCCATCTTGATCATAGGGGAAGCAACCAAGGAACTTCACCAGGTCATGGCTCAGTCATCATGGGGTTATCTTCTGTTTGTGAATTGACACCAGAATGAATCCTCATTTCTACTGGCCCAGTGATTCCACATATCTACGCAGGTTCCTCCAGAAAACAGCTTGGTCCACATGCTGGGTTCTGTGCTGCCATTGTCTCTACTGGTGTCATTCGGTGGGGGGGATTGTCTGGGATCTTGCACTTGGTCTCCTGATGAGGCCCCTCTGTACATGTGCAATGTGTCAGAAATGTTCCCGAAGCCTCCACGGAAGGCCAACTTTAGGATGTGGGGGGGGGGGATTTGGCCACTAAAGCTAATTTGCAGATTATAGTTCAAGAGGAAACATCACCGATCCCTTTAGGGTTTTTGTCCCCCCCCCCCCCCCACCGATTGTCCTCAGAAAAACATACATGCCCAGTGAATCCAGCATTGCCTGGTGTATTCCGTCACTCTGCTGTCACCAGTGGCATTGCTATAGGGCGGCGATGGAGAACCTTGGCACCCCAGATGTTTTGGAACTACATTTCCCATGATGCTCAACTACACTGCAGAGTGCCTGAGCATCATGGGAAATGTAGTTCTAAAATATCTGGGGTGCCAAGGTTCACCATCACTGCTATAGGGGGTGTGGACCGTACCTGGGTGACATCATCAAATAGGAAGTGATATCTGACCGCGATGTCACCCCCCATTAGGGCCGGATGAACTTCAGGGTTAGTGGTGTTGAAGCTCTAGGTCCCTACCTTAATATAGGCCCAGCCACTGCCAATGCCCAGTGTCCACTGCTGTGAAAATTATTGGTTAGCTTAGCATTCTAGCAACCAATCAAGTGCAAGCACAGGCCCTGGCAGAGGAGGAGGATACAACTTCCTCCTCCCCACTCCGCCTCGGTGTGCCCCGACTCCCGGTTTCTGCCCTGTAGACAATGGAACCATCTAAGGGGAGGGGGACTTGCCGGGATCAGGACATGTCACTGTCTGGTAAGGAGAGAGTGGGGGAGGAGAGGCACAGACTCTGGCAGGGTGTGCCCAGCATGGAGCAGCCAGGGAGGGTGTCTTCTCCTGCAGGGCAATCATGCTCAGTCATGTTGTGTGGAGAGCAGCTTAAAAATGGGATACCAGCCTGCTATGCTGGGATTTGTAGTCCCATGGAGGGGAGGGCAATGCTCACACACACTGGAGGGGGAGGTTGGATTTGCATACAAGGTAAAAAAGACTCTGTGCTGTGAGGGGGATGTCATGGCTGACCTACCCCCTTCTAGAAATACTTTGTCTGGGGAAAAGGGGAACTCTGCAGACTCTGGGGTAAAAGGGGAACCCCGATATAAGTGAGATCTCTGTAGACCAGAAGTAGCCAGAGCCCCCCCCCCCCTCACATCAGAGCCCCCCCCACCACCCCCTTACATCACAGTCTGCAGAGATCCCCCTGTGACACCATGTTTTACCACACCAGGTGACACCACTGTCTGTCACACGCCGGGTTCTGATGCCACCATCTTCTATATTGAAGTTGTCAGTGGGTCGGGGGTTTTGTCTGGGTTCTTGCACCTCATGAGGAGCCTCTGCACATCACATGCACAGCCTGTCCAAAATGGTCCCAAAGCCTCCGGAGATGGGACAAGTATCTCAGGAGGCTTTGGGAATGGGCTAGCAGTGCAGAACAGGTTTGTTTCTGGAGTAAAAAATTCAATCACTGGTTGTTTTTACACAGGGAAGAGGGGGAAGGGGTGTGCTACAAGACACACATAAACCTCAGGACAAAGGGGAAAAAAACACTTCTGCTGCGGACAGTTTGTCTAAATCTTTTTTTAAAGCTGATCTCCGGTCAGGAGGAAGATAATGCAGAAATGATAAATCCATCTCTGGATTTATTAGTAGAACCTTTCTGGAAGGAGCGACCCAAACCTTCCAGGATGAAGGGTCTAGTCTTTATATACAGGTTCAGATGAGGGCAGGACCCAGAGAGGACAATCACAGCCACACACACACAGAGAAAACAAACAAAGTTTATTAAAAGCAACGCAGATATAGATTACAGATCAGCGGGAAGGGGGACTGAACGCCGGATGGTTATATACAAGATGTGATCAGACGCCGGGAAATGGAATTCTGCAACCAAAAGTCTGAAGATTGTTACATGTACACCCATTATACACAGAGAGAGCGAGGAGGCGGAGTACAGATCAGAGGGGGGAGCAGAGTCCGGAGGGAGGACAGATCAGAGGGGGGGGGGGGCGGAGTACAGATCAGAGGGGGGGGGGACTGAGTCCAGGGGGAGGACAGATTAGAGGGGGGGGGGGGCAGAGTCCGGAGGGAGGACAGATCAGAGAGGGGGGGGGACAGATCAGAGGGGGAGGGACAGAGTCCGGAGGGAGGACAGATCAGAGGGGGGGGGGGCAGAGTCTGTAGGGAGGACAGATCAGAGGGGGGGCAGATCAGAGGGGGGAGACAGAGTCCGGGGAGGCGGAGTACAGATCAGAGGGTGGGGGGGGACTGAGTCCAGGGGGAGGACAGATTAGAGGGGGGGGGGGGCAGAGTCCAGGGGGAGGACAGATCAGAGGGGGGGGGCAGAGTCCGGAGGGAGGACAGATCAGAGGGGGGGGGCAGAGTCCTGGGGGGGGGGAGACAGAGTCTGAGGTCCTCCAGGTGACGTCAGTAGGAAACGCGCTGAAGCTTCATCACCGACCACCAAACTCGCACACGTCAGGAATTCTCAGGATTGCTTGAGAGAAAATAAATCTTGTGAATGCTCAATGGAGGTTCCATTATAATTTGCCGCGATCGCGCTCCGTACGGCTTTTAGCGCATACCATGCAGGTTTTTTTTTTTTGCTTTTCTTTAAATAGAATTTGCTGTTTCTTTGTGTATCCAAGTCCTTGTTCCATCATCGGCCAATGATAAATAATCACAGACTTTGTTCTTTAGAGTTTATTGTAGTTACTGAAAAGAGAATTTTAAATACAAACTTAGCCATCAAAACACAGCGAACGCACGCAGTGATGAACCGCGTCTGAGCGCTTCAAATCACAGCAAAACAGACCGTATCATCAATGACCCGGGGAACTGCGGGGGTGGGACTGTGCGCATAGCCCAAGCTAAGAGAACACGCAGCATCATCAATGACCCGGGGAACAACGTGGGTGGGACTATGTGCATAGCTGCTCAATGCAAGAGAGCACAGCATCACCAATGACCCTGGGAACTGCATGGGCGGGACTATGCACATAGCTGCCCAATCCAAGAGAACACACACAGTGTCAATCAATGACCAGGGGGACTGTAAGGGGCGGGACTATGTGCATGTCCTCTAATCCAGGAAACAGAATGGACAGTATCATCAATGACCCGGGAGAATGAGGGGCGGGACTATATGCAAAGCTGTCCAATCCAGAAAAGAGAACAGGCAGTATCATTACTGTCCCAGGGGACTGCAGAAAGCGGGACTTTGTGCATAGCCATCCAATCCAGGAGAGAGAATCAGACTTCCTATTAAAGTGCTAGAAGAGAGAATCAATTTACAGAGTGATGAGATGATGGGTGGCGCCCCGCGGGGGCCGTCCTTCCTGCGTCTTCATCCATATGGCGGATGTCCGGCGAGGTCGCCAGGCTCTGTGGGGTCTCTGATGAAGCCGTCAGTAGGTCAGCGTCTTGTGTGGATTATTTTTTATATGGAAATATAGAAAGAGGACACATTCGGTATGTACCATATTTATATACACAGCAGAACGCAGATAATGCACTTCGGGGAAGAGGCTCCGCCTACACCTGATCACGCAGGCGCGCCAACCGATTTGACAGCTCGTCCTGCAAGAAAAACCCAAGACATATTAGACAAATTAATAAAAGTCAGTTACATCCAATCACATACTTGGTGATACATTTATAATGAAAGATCCGCCCCCAAATAGGAAAACACAAACCCCCAACACCCCCGAGGACTTTAAAGGAGGTCAGTCAGCTGACTATCCTCAGCCATTCTCCAGGACGGCACAGGCGAGGGTTCATGAAGAAGCCTATTAGACCCAGGCTGACTGCTATATGAAGAGGGCCAGAAGAAACCCGCCCCCACCCTGGGGTCATGCCCGCTGGGACTATAAATGGAGGATTCCAGGAGCCAGAATGGAAAAAATACTCTCCTGTCCAGGCCGGATCCGGGGTTGTCCTGCAGAAATCACCTGTTCAGGTGTGAGATCCGGTGTTCCGCTCCGCATCTTCCTAAGCCAGTTGCCACTTCCCCCGTTTAGCCTGCTTGACCACAATGATGCGTATAGCTCCACCCCCTGGCCGTTCTGTGATTGGGCACCCAAGGATACGCAATGAGATTGTTCCAGGGGGGGAGGGGGGGGGGGCGGCTGCCGGTGCATGGTGCGTTATTCAAAGCTGTCATCAGGAGGGCGTTTTGTCCGGGTTCTTCCACCTGCCCCATTGATGAGGCACCACTGTACATGCTGGAGATTGCCCCAGAGCCTGCTGGGATGGCAAATATCTCAGGAGGCTTAGGGAAGAGGGAGGTGCGGGGGGGCACCCAGAAGAGAGAGAGGTGGGGCACCCAGAAGAGAGAGAGGTGGGGCACCCAGAAGAGAGAGGGGCGGGGGGGCACCCAGAAGAGAGAGGGGCGGGGGGGCACCCAGAAGAGAGAGGGGCGGGGGGGCACCTAGAAGAGAGAGAGGTGGGGGGGCACCCAGAAGAGAGAGAGGTGGGGGGGGCACCCAGAAGAGAGAGGGGTGGGGGGCACCCAGAAGAGAGAGGTGGGGGGGGCACACCTAGAAGAGAGAGGTGGGGGGGCACACCTAGAAAAGAGAGGTGGGGGGCACACCTAGAAGAGAGAGGGGTGGGGGGCACACCTAGAAGAGAGAGGTGGGGGGCACACCTAGAAAAGAGAGGTGGGGGGGCACCTAGAAGAGAGAGGTGGGGGGGCACACCTAGAAGAGAGAGGGGTGGGGGGCACACCTAGAAAAGAGAGGTGGGGGGCACCTAGAAGAGAGAGGTGGGGGGGCACCTACAGTGGGGATCGAAAGTTTGGGCACCCCAGGTAAAAATGTGTATTAATGTGCATAACGAAGCCAAGGAAAGATGGAAAAATCTCCAAATGGCATCAAATTACAGATTAGACATTCTTATAATATGTCCAAAAAAGTTAGATTTTATTTCCATCATTTACACTTTCAAAATTACAGAAAACAAAAAAATGGCGTCTGCAAAAGTTTGGGCACCCTGCAGAGTTAATATCTTGTACTGCCCCCTTTGGCAAGTACATATCTCAGCTTGTAAACGCTTTTTGTAGCCGGCCAAGAGTCTTTCAATTCTTGTTTGAGGTATCTTTGCCCATTCTTCCTACAAAAGTCTTCCAGTTCTTTGAGATTTCTGGGCTGTCTGTCACGCACTGCTCTTTTAAGGTCTATCCATAGGTTTTCAATAATGTTGAGGTCAGGAGATTATGAAGGCCATGGCAAAACCTTCAGTTTACGCCTCTTGATGTAATCCCCCGTGGATTTTGAGGTGTGTTTAGGATCATTATCCATTTGTAGAAGCCATCCTCTCTTTAACTTCAGCTTTTTCACAGATGGCATCAAGTTACCATCCAAAATTTGCTGAAATTTTATTGAATCCATTTTTCCTTCTACTTGTGAAATGTTCCCTGTGCCACTGGCTGCAATACAACCCCAAAGCATGATTGATCCACCCCCATGCTTCACAGTTGGACAGAGGTACTTTTCATTAAATTCTGTGCCCTTTCTTCTCCAAAACGTACCTTTGCTCATTCCGGCCAAAAAGTTCTATTTTAACCTCATCGGTTCACAGAGCAAAGTTCAAACGCTGATTTTTGTGGTGAGGACGTAGAAGAGGTTTTCTTCTGATGACTTTTCCATGAAGACCATATTTGTACAAGTATCTCTTTATAGTGGAATAGTGTACCACAACTCCAGTGTCTGACAGATCTTTCTGGAGGGATTGTGCAGTCAAACGTGGGTTTTGAATTGCTTTTCTCACAATCCTGCGAGCTGTTCTGTCTGATATTTTTCTTGGTCTTCCAGATCTTGCTTTAACTTCCACTGTTCCTGATGACTGCCATTTCTTAATTACATTCCGAACAGAGGATATTGACATCTGAAAACGCTTTGCTATCTTCTTATAGCCTTCTCCAGCTTTGTGAGCGTCAACTATTTTCAGTTTCAGTTTTCTAGACAACTGCTTAGAAGAACCCCCCATGGTGCTGATTGTTGGGGGAGGGTCAGATGAGTCTGGCCATTTAAAACCTTTGAGATTGACATCACCTGGTCTTCCCAGACGATGATTGAGAACAATCCATGACACTGGCAGGTCTCAGCTTTGCAAAGGGGGCAGTGCATGCTATAAATTCTGCAGGGTGCCCAAACTTTTGCAGACGTCATTTTTTTGTTTTCTGTAATCTTGAAAGTGTAAATGATGGAAATAAAATCTAACTGACATATTATAAGAATGTCTAATCTGTAATTTGATGCCATTTGGAGATTTTTCCATCTTTCCTTGGCTTCGTTATGCACATTAATACACATTTTTACCTGGGGTGCCCAAACTTTCCATCCCCACTGTAGAAGAGAGAGGTGGGGGGGGGGGGCACCTAGAAGTGAAGAAAAAAACATTTAGTATCTGATTTTACAAGGGCGAGAGGGGGAGGGGGGGAGAGGGGGAGTTCCGCTTGAATTGAATTACTGCGCTCCAAGCTCTCCATGCGAGTCACAGACACACATAAACCTCAGAACAAAGGATGTCACTTTGTCTAAAGCCGGCCCCACACATGGATTGGAATTTGACCGGCACAGCAGGAAACGGCTGGAATTTGTTTCATGATTGGGCAGGGAGGTTGTAGAGAAGTTCTGTGTAACCAATCCTGTCGGGTTTTCCTCGCTTGATCAGCACCGCAGGCTATAGACAGCAACGCTGATCACTGTATTCTGGAGGCCGGGAAGTCTTCTCACAGTCAGAATACAAAGGGCTCAGAGGGGAGGATTCTCCATACACCTTAAAATGTGTGGATTGGGAATCGAGTCAAAAACAACGATCTTCATACATCCAATCAGCTTCCCTCGTGCAGAATCTTCCTTCTCGCTTTCCTCGTCTGACCCGTCACCTCGGCCTCTCTGTTCACTGGACAACCAATCACCTGATCACCCTCCTGACATCAACTCTGCTGAGAAGGAAGCTGTGCCTTCATACCGCCTCTGCCTGCCGAGCTCCGCCTATCCTCGCCAAGCCCCGCCTATCCTCACCCAACTCCCGCCTCTGCTTGCCCAGCCCCGCCTATCCACACCCAACTCCCGCCTCTGCCTACCGAGCCTCACCTAGCCCCACCCTTCCTATCCTCACCAAGCCCCTCCTATCCTCGCCCAGCTCCCACCTCTGCCTGCTGAGCTTCGCCTATCCTCGCCAAGCCCCGCCTATCCTCACCCAACTCCCGCCTCTGCCTGCCCAGCCCCGCCTATCCACACCCAACTCCCGCCTCTGCCTGCCGAGCCTCACCTAGCCCCACCCTTCCTATCCTCACCAAGCCCCTCCTATCCTCGCCCAGCTCCCACCTCTGCCTGCTGAGCCCCGCCTATCCTCGCCAGCTCCCGCCTATCCTCACCCAACTCCCGCCTCTGCCTGCCCAGCCCCTCCTATCCTCACCCAACTCCCGCCTCTGCCTGCCGAGCCTCACCTAGCCCCACCCTTCCTATCCTCACCAAGCCCCTCCTATCCTCGCCCAGCTCCCACCTCTGCCTGCTGAGCTTCGCCTATCCTCACCCAACTCCCGCCTCTGCCTGCCCAGCCCCTCCTATCCTCACCCAACTCCCGCCTCTGCCTGCCGAGCCTCACCTAGCCCCACCCTTCCTATCCTCACCAAGCCCCTCCTATCCTCGCCCAGCTCCCACCTCTGCCTGCTGAGCCCCGCCTATCCTCGCCAGCTCCCGCCTATCCTCACCCAACTCCCGCCTCTGCCTGCCCAGCCCCTCCTATCCTCACCCAACTCCCGCCTCTGCCTGCCGAGCCTCACCTAGCCCCACCCTTCCTATCCTCACCAAGCCCCTCCTATCCTCGCCCAGCTCCCACCTCTGCCTGCTGAGCTTCGCCTATCCTCGCCAAGCCCCGCCTATCCTCACCCAACTCCCGCCTCTGCCTGCCCAGCCCCGCCTATCCACACCCAACTCCCGCCTCTGCCTGCCGAGCCTCACCTAGCCCCACCCTTCCTATCCTCACCAAGCCCCTCCTATCCTCGCCCAGCTCCCACCTCTGCCTGCTGAGCCCCGCCTATCCTCGCCAGCTCCCGCCTATCCTCACCCAACTCCCGCCTCTGCCTGCCCAGCCCCTCCTATCCTCACCCAACTCCCGCCTCTGCCTGCCGAGCCTCACCTAGCCCCACCCTTCCTATCCTCACCAAGCCCCTCCTATCCTCGCCCAGCTCCCACCTCTGCCTGCTGAGCTTCGCCTATCCTCACCCAACTCCCGCCTCTGCCTGCCCAGCCCCTCCTATCCTCACCCAACTCCCGCCTCTGCCTGCCGAGCCTCACCTAGCCCCACCCTTCCTATCCTCACCAAGCCCCTCCTATCCTCACCCAGCTCCCACCTCTGCCTGCTGAGCTTCGCCTATCCTCGCCAGCTCCCGCCTATCCTTACCCAACTCCCGCCTCTGCTTGCCCAGCCCCGCCTATCCTCACCCAACTCCCGCCTCTGCCTGCCCAGCCCCTCCTATCCTCACCCAACTCCCGCCTCTGCCTGCCGAGCCTCACCTAGCCCCACCCTTCCTATCCTCACCAAGCCCCTCCTATCCTCGCCCAGCTCCCACCTCTGCCTGCTGAGCTTCGCCTATCCTCGCCAAGCCCCGCCTATCCTCACCCAACTCCCGCCTCTGCCTGCCCAGCCCCTCCTATCCTCACCCAACTCCCGCCTCTGCCTGCCGAGCCTCACCTAGCCCCACCCTTCCTATCCTCACCAAGCCCCTCCTATCCTCGCCCAGCTCCCACCTCTGCCTGCTGAGCTTTGCCTATCCTCGCCAGCTCCCGCCTATCCTTACCCAACTCCCGCCTCTGCCTGCCCAGCCCCTCCTATCCTCACCTAGCCCCACCCTGCCTATCCTCGCCCAGCTCCCGCCTCTGCCTGCCGAGCCTCACCCTTCCTATCCTCACCCAACTCCCGCCTCTGCCTGCCGAGCCCCTCCTATCCTCGTCCAGCTCCCACCTCTGCCTGCTGAGCTTCGCCTATCCTCGCCAGCTCCCGCCTATCCTTACCCAACTCCCGCCTCTGCCTGCCCAGCCCCTCCTATCCTCACCTAGCCCCACCCTGCCTATCCTCGCCCAGCTCCCGCCTCTGCCTGCCGAGCCTCACCTAGCCCCACCCTTCCTATCCTCACCCAACTCCCGCCTCTGCCTGCCCAGCCCCTCCTATCCTCGCCCAGCTCCCACCTCTGCCTGCTGAGCTTCGCCTATCCTCGCCAGCTCCCGCCTATCCTTACCCAACTCCCGCCTCTGCCTGCCCAGCCCCTCCTATCCTCACCTAGCCCCACCCTGCCTATCCTCGCCCAGCTCCCACCTCTGCCTGCTGAGCTTCGCCTATCCTCGCCAGCTCCCGCCTATCCTTACCCAACTCCCGCCTCTGCCTGCCCAGCCCCTCCTATCCTCACCTAGCCCCACCCTGCCTATCCTCGCCCAGCTCCCACCTCTGCCTGCTGAGCTTCGCCTATCCTCGCCAGCTCCCGCCTATCCTTACCCAACTCCCGCCTCTGCCTGCCCAGCCCCTCCTATCCTCGCCCAGCTCCCACCTCTGCCTGCTGAGCTTCGCCTATCCTCGCCAGCTCCCGCCTATCATTACCCAACTCCCGCCTCTGCCTGCCCAGCCCCTCCTATCCTCACCTAGCCCCACCCTTCCTATCCTCTCCCAGCCCCTCCTATCCTCTCATTTACTGGAACTGATTCCTTTTCCCCCGGGAGCAGCTGAAAGTCGGCTTCACCTCCTCCCCCTCCAACCAGTATTCAGCTGATGAGTTCCAGTAGATGCCGCCCCTCCTGTGCAGGTTCCCCTTCCTTCTACTGAAGCTATACACTGCCCCCCGCTGGCCACTGACCCACACTATCCTCTGCCCCCCCGCTGGCCACTGACCCACACTATCCTCTGCCCCCCGCCAGCCACTGACCCACGCCATCCTCTGCCCCCCGCCAGCCACTGACCCCCACAATCCTCTGCCCCCCACTGGCCACTGACCCACACAATCCTCTGCCCCCCCGCTGGCCACTGACCCACACTATCCTCTGCCCCCCCGCTGGCCACTGACCCACACTATCCTCTGCCCCCCCGCTGGCCACTGACCCACACTATCCTCTGCCCCCCGCCAGCCACTGACCCACACAATCCTCTGCCCCCCGCTGGCCACTGACCCACACAATCCTCTGCCCCCCCGCTGGCCACTGACCCACACTATCCTCTGCCCCCCCGCCGGCCACTGACCCACACTATCCTCTGCCCCCCCCGCCGGCCACTGACCCACACTATCCTCTGCCCCCCCGCTGGCCACTGACCCACACAATCCTCTGCCCCCCGCTGGCCACTGACCCACACTATCCTCTGCCCCCCCGCTGGCCACTGACCCACACTATCCTCTGCCCCCGCCGGCCACTGACCCACACTATCCTCTGCCCCCCCGCTGGCCACTGACCCACACAATCCTCTGCCCCCCCGCTGGCCACTGACCCACACTATCCTCTGCCCCCCCGCTGGCCACTGACCCACACAATCCTCTACCCCCCCGCTGGCCACTGACCCACACTATCCTCTGCCCCCCCGCTGGCCACTGACCCACACCATCCTCTGCCCCCCGCCGGCAACTGACCCACGCCATCCTCTGCCCCCGCTGGCAACTGACCCACGCCATCCTCTGCTCCCCGCTGGCCACTGACCCAAGCCATCCTCTGCCCCCCACTGGCCACGCCATCCTCTGCCCCCCGCTGGCCACTGACCCACACTATCCTCTGCCCCCCGCCAGCCACTGACCCACGCCATCCTCTGCCCCCCGCCGGCCACTGACCCACGCCATCCTCTGCCCCCCGCTGGCCACTGACCCACGCCATCCTCTGCTCCCCGCTGGCCACTGACCCAGGCCATCCTCTGCCCCCCACTGGCCACGCCATCCTCTGCCCCCCGCTGGCCACTGACCCATGCCGCCCCTCCTGTGCAGGTTCCCCTTCCTTCTACTGAAGCTATACACTGCCCCCCGCTGGCCACTGACCCACACTATCCTCTGCCCCCCCGCTGGCCACTGACCCACACCATCCTCTGCCCCCCGCCGGCCACTGACCCACGCCATCCTCTGCCCCCCGCCAGCCACTGACCCACGCCATCCTCTGCCCCCCGCCGGCCACTGACCCACGCCATCCTCTGCCCCCCGCCGGCCACTGACCCACGCCATCCTCTGCTCCCCGCTGGCCACTGACCCAAGCCATCCTCTGCCCCCCACTGGCCACGCCATCCTCTGCCCCCCGCTGGCCACTGACCCACGCCATCCTATGCCGCCCCTCCTGTGCAGGTTCCCCTTCCTTCTACTGAAGCTATACACTACCCCCCGCTGGCCACTGACCGACACTATCCTCTGCCCCCCCCCGCTGGCCACTGACCCACACTATCCTCTGCCCCCCGCCAGCCACTGACCCACACCATCCTCTGCCCCCCGCCGGCCACTGACCCACGCCATCCTCTGCCCCCCACTGGCCACGCCATCCTCTGCCCCCCACTGGCCACTGACCCAAGCCATCCTCTGCCCCCCACTGGCCACTGACCCAAGCCATCCTCTGCCCCCCACTGGCCACGCCATCCTCTGCCCCCCGCTGGCCACTGACCCACGCCATCCTCTGCCCCCCGCTGGCCACTGACCCACGCCATCCTCTGCCCCCCGCTGGCCACTGACCCACACTATCCTCTGCCCCCCGCTGGCCTCTGGCCCCCGCCATCCTCTTGCCCCCGCTGGCCACTGACCCACGCCATCCTCTTGCCCCCCGCTGGCCACTGACCCACGCCATCCTCTGCCCCCCGCTGGCCACTGACCCACGCCATCCTCTGCCCCCCGCCATCCTCTGCCCCCGCTGGCCTCTGCCATCCTCTGGCCCCCGCTGGCCACTGACCCACGCCATCCTCTGGCCCCCGCTGGCCACTGACCCACGCCATCCTCTGCCCCCCGCTGGCCACTGACCCATGCCATCCTCTGCCCCCAGCTGGCCACTGACCCACGCCATCCTCTGCCCCCCGCTGGCCACTGACCCACGCCATCCTCTGCCCCCCGCTGGCCACTGACCCACACTATCCTCTGCCCCCCGCCATCCTCTGCCCCCGCTGGCCACTGACCCACGCCATCCTCTGGCCCCCGCTGGCCACTGACCCACGCCATCCTCTGGCCCCTGACCCACGCCATCCTCTGGCCCCAGCTGGCCACTGACCCACGCCATCCTCTGGCCCCAGCTGGCCACTGACCCACGCCATCCTCTGCCCCCCGCTGGCCACTGACCCACGCCATCCTCTGCCCCCCGCTGGCCACTGACCCACGCCATCCTCTGCCCCCCGCTGGCCACTGACCCACGCCATCCTCTGCCCCCCGCTGGCCACTGACCCACGCCATCCTCTGCCCCCCGCTGGCCACTGACCCACGCCATCCTCTGCTCCCCTGCTGGCCACTGACCCACGCCATCCTCTGCCCCCCCGCTGGCCACTGACCCACGCCATCCTCTGCTCCCCGCTGGCCACTGACCCACGCCATCCTCTGCCCCCAGCTGGCCACTGACCCACGCCATCCTCTGCCCCCAGCTGACCCACGCCATCCTCTGCCACCCACTGGCCACTGACCCAAGCCATCCTCTGCCCCCCACTGGCCACGCCATCCTCTGCCCCCTGCTGGCCACTGACCCACGCCATCCTCTGCCCCCCACTGGCCACTGACCCAAGCCATCCTCTGCCTCCCACTGGCCACGCCATCCTCTGCACCCCGCTGGCCACTGACCCACGCCATCCTCTGCCCCCCGCTGGCCACTGACCCACGCCATCCTCTGCCCCCCGCTGGCCACTGACCCACGCCATCCTCTGCCCCCCGCTGGCCACTGACCCACGCCATCCTCTGCGCCCCGCTGGCCACTGACCCACGCCATCCTCTGCCCCCCGCTGGCCACTGACCCACGCCATCCTCTGCCCCCCGCCATCCTCTGCCCCCCGCCGGCCACTGAGCCACGCCATCCTCTGCCCCCCGCTGGCCACTGACCCACGCCATCCTCTGCCCCCCACTGGCCACTGACCCAAGCCATCCTCTGCCCCCCACTGGCCACTGACCCAAGCCATCCTCTGCCCCCCACTGGCCACGCCATCCTCTGCTCCCCGTTGGCCACTGACCCACGCCATCCTCTGCCCCCCGCTGGCCACTGACCCATGCCATCCTCTGCCCCCAGCTGGCCATTGACCCACGCCATCCTCTGCCCCCCGCTGGCCACTGACCCACGCCATCCTCTGCCCCCCGCTGGCCACTGACCCATGCCATCCTCTGCCCCCCACTGGCCACTGCCCCCCGCCATCCTCTGCGCCCCGCTGGCCACTGACCCACGCCATCCTCTGCCCCCCGCTGGCCACTAACCCAAGCCATCCTCTGCTCCCCGCTGGCCACTGACCCACGCCATCCTCTGCCCCCCGCTGGCCACTGACCCACGCCATCTTCTGCCCCCCGCTGGCCACGCCATCCTCTGCCCCCCGCTGGCCACTGACCCACGCCATCCTCTGCCCCCCGCTGGCCACTGACCCACGCCATCCTCTGCCCCCCGCTGGCCACTGACCCACGCTGGCCACTGACCCACGCCATCCTCTGCCCCCCGCTGGCCACTGACCCACGCCATCCTCTGCGCCCCGCTGGCCACTGACCCACGCCATCCTCTGCCCCCCCGCTGGCCAATGACCCACACTATCCTCTGCCCCCCGCCAGCCACTGACCCACACCATCCTCTGCCCCCCGCCGGCCACTGACCCACGCCATCCTCTGCCCCCCGCCAGCCACTGACCCCCACAATCCTCTGCCCCTTACTGGCCACTGACCCACACAATCCTCTGCCCCCCCGCTGGCCACTGACCCACACTATCCTCTGCCCCCCCGCCAGCCACTGACCCACACTATCCTCTGCCCCCCGCCAGCCACTGACCCACACAATCCTCTGCCCCCCGCTGGCCACTGACCCACACAATCCTCTGCCCCCCCGCTGGCCACTGACCCACACTATCCTCTGCCCCCCCGCCGGCCACTGACCCACACTATCCTCTGCCCCCCCCGCCGGCCACTGACCCACACTATCCTCTGCCCCCCCGCTGGCCACTGACCCACACAATCCTCTGCCCCCCGCTGGCCACTGACCCACACTATCCTCTGCCCCCCCGCTGGCCACTGACCCACACTATCCTCTGCCCCCCGCCGGCCACTGACCCACACTATCCTCTGCCCCCCCGCTGGCCACTGACCCACACAATCCTCTGCCCCCCCGCTGGCCACTGACCCACACTATCCTCTGCCCCCCCGCTGGCCACTGACCCACACAATCCTCTGCCCCCCCGCTGGCCACTGACCCACACTATCCTCTGCCCCCCCGCTGGCCACTGACCCACACCATCCTCTGTCCCCCGCCGGCAACTGACCCACGCCATCCTCTGCCCCCGCTGGCAACTGACCCACGCCATCCTCTGCTCCCCGCTGGCCACTGACCCAAGACATCCTCTGCCCCCCACTGGCCACGCCATCCTCTGCCCCCCGCTGGCCACTGACCCACACTATCCTCTGCCCCCCGCCAGCCACTGACCCACACCATCCTCTGCCCCCCGCCGGCCACTGACCCACGCCATCCTCTGCCCCCCGCTGGCCACTGACCCACGCCATCCTCTGCTCCCCGCTGGCCACTGACCCAAGCCATCCTCTGCCCCCCACTGGCCACGCCATCCTCTGCCCCCCGCTGGCCACTGACCCACGCCATCCTATGCCGCCCCTCCTGTGCAGGTTCCCCTTCCTTCTACTGAAGCTATACACTGCCCCCCGCTGGCCACTGACCCACACTATCCTCTGCCCCCCCGCTGGCCACTGACCCACACTATCCTCTGCCCCCCGCCAGCCACTGACCCACACCATCCTCTGCCCCCCGCCGGCCACTGACCCACGCCATCCTCTGCCCCCCGCCAGCCACTGACCCACGCCATCCTCTGCCCCCCACTGGCCACTGACCCACACTATCCTCTGCCCCCCCGCTGGCCACTGACCCACACTATCCTCTGCCCCCCCGCTGGCCACTGACCCACACTATCCTCTGCCCCCCCGCTGGCCACTGACCCACACCATCCTCTGTCCCCCGCCGGCAACTGACCCACGCCATCCTCTGCCCCCGCTGGCAACTGACCCACGCCATCCTCTGCTCCCCGCTGGCCACTGACCCAAGCCATCCTCTGCCCCCCACTGGCCACGCCATCCTCTGCCCCCCGCTGGCCACTGACCCACACTATCCTCTGCCCCCCGCCAGCCACTGACCCACACCATCCTCTGCCCCCCGCCGGCCACTGACCCACGCCATCCTCTGCCCCCCGCTGGCCACTGACCCACGCCATCCTCTGCTCCCCGCTGGCCACTGACCCAAGCCATCCTCTGCCCCCCACTGGCCACGCCATCCTCTGCCCCCCGCTGGCCACTGACCCACGCCATCCTATGCCGCCCCTCCTGTGCAGGTTCCCCTTCCTTCTACTGAAGCTATACACTGCCCCCCGCTGGCCACTGACCCACACTATCCTCTGCCCCCCCGCTGGCCACTGACCCACACTATCCTCTGCCCCCCGCCAGCCACTGACCCACACCATCCTCTGCCCCCCGCCGGCCACTGACCCACGCCATCCTCTGCCCCCCGCCAGCCACTGACCCACGCCATCCTCTGCCCCCCACTGGCCACTGACCCACACTATCCTCTGCCCCCCCGCTGGCCACTGACCCACACTATCCTCTGCCCCCCCACTGGCCACTGACCCACACTATCCTCTGCCCCCCCGCTGGCCACTGACCCACACTATCCTCTGCCCCCCGCCAGCCACTGACCCACACAATCCTCTGCCCCCCGCTGGCCACTGACCCACACAATCCTCTGCCTCCCACTGGCCACTGACCCACACTATCCTCTGCCCCCCCGCTGGCCACTGACCCACACTATCCTCTGCCCCCCGCCGGCCACTGACCCACACTATCCTCTGCCCCCCCCCGCTGGCCACTGACCCACACAATCCTCTGCCCCCCCGCTGGCCACTGACCCACACAATCCTCTGCCCCCCCGCTGGCCACTGACCCACACTATCCTCTGCCCCCCCGCTGGCCACTGACCCACACCATCCTCTGCCCCCCGCCGGCCACTGACCCACGCCATCCTCTGCCCCCCGCTGGCCACTGACCCACGCCATCCTCTGCTCCTCGCTGGCCACTGACCCACGCCATCTTCTGCCCCCCGCTGGCCACTGACCCACGCCATCCTCTGCCCCCCGCTGGCCACTGACCAACGCCATCCTCTGCCCCCCACTGGCCACTGACCCACGCCATCCTCTGCCCCCCACTGGCCACGCCATCCTCTGCCCCCCACTGGCCACTGACCCAAGCCATCCTCTGCCCCCCACTGGCCACTGACCCAAGCCATCCTCTGCCCCCCACTGGCCACTGACCCAAGCCATCCTCTGCCCCCCACTGGCCACGCCATCCTCTGCCCCCCGCTGGCCACTGACCCACGCCATCCTCTGCCCCCCGCTGGCCACTGACCCACACTATCCTCTGCCCCCCGCTGGCCTCTGTCCCCCGCCATCCTCTTGCCCCCGCTGGCCACTGACCCACGCCATCCTCTGCCCCCCGCTGGCCACTGACCCACGCCATCCTCTGCCCCCCGCCATCCTCTGCCCCCGCTGGCCTCTGCCATCCTCTGGCCCCCGCTGGCCACTGACCCACGCCATCCTCTGGCCCCGCTGGCCACTGACCCACGCCATCCTCTGCCCCCCGCTGGCCACTGACCCACGCCATCCTCTGCCCCCAGCTGGCCACTGACCCACGCCATCCTCTGCCCCCCGCTGGCCACTGACCCACGCCATCCTCTGCCCCCCGCTGGCCACTGACCCACGCCATCCTCTGCCCCCCGCTGGCCACTGACCCACACTATCCTCTGGCCCCTGACCCACGCCATCCTCTGGCCCCAGCTGGCCACTGACCCACGCCATCCTCTGGCCCCCGCTGGCCACTGACCCATGCCATCCTCTGCCCCCCGCTGGCCACTGCCCCCCGCCATCCTCTGCGCCCCGCTGGCCACTGACCCACGCCATCCTCTGCCCCCCGCTGGCCACTGACCCAAGCCATCCTCTGCTCCCCGCTGGCCACTGACCCACGCCATCCTCTGCCCCCCGCTGGCCACTGACCCACGCCATCTTCTGCCCCCCGCTGGCCACGCCATCCTCCGCCCCCCGCTGGCCACTGACCCACGCCATCCTCTGCCCCCCGCTGGCCACTGACCCACGCCATCCTCTGCCCCCCGCTGGCCACTGACCCACGCTGGCCACTGACCCACGCCATCCTCTGCCCCCCGCTGGCCACTGACCCACGCCATCTTCTGCGCCCCGCTGGCCACTGACCCACGCCATCCTCTGCCCCCTGCTGGCCACTGACCGAAGCCATCCTCTGCCCCCCACTGACCCACGCCATCCTCTGCCCCCCGCCGGCCACTGAGCCACGCCATCCTCTGCCCCCCGCCGGCCACTGAGCCACGCCATCCTCTGCCCCCCGCTGGCCACTGAGCCACGCCATCCTCTGCCCCCCACTGGCCACTGACCCACACTATCCTCTGCCCCCCGCCATCCTCTTCCCCCCGCTGGCCACTGACCCACGCCATCCTCTGCCCCCCGCTGGCCACTGACCCACGCCATCCTCTGCCCCCCACTGGCCACTGACCCAAGCAATCCTCTGCCCCCCACTGGCCACTGACCCAAGCCATCCTCTGCCCCCCACTGGCCACGCCATCCTCTGCTCCCCGTTGGCCACTGACCCACGCCATCCTCTGCTGGCCACTGACCCACGCCATCCTCTGCCCCCCGCTGGCCACTGACCCACGCCATCCTCTGCCCCCCGCTGGCCACTGACCCATGCCATCCTCTGCCCCCCACTGGCCACTGCCCCCCGCCATCCACTGCCCCCCGCCATCCTCTGCGCCCCGCTGGCCACTGACCGACGCCATCCTCTGCCCCCCGCTGGCCACTGACCCACGCCATCTTCTGCCGGCCACTGACCCACACCATCCTCTTTCCCCGCTGGCCACTGACCCACACCATCCTCTGCCCCCCGCTGGCCACTGACCCACACCATCCTCTGCCCCCCGCTGGCCACTGACCCACACCATCCTCCGCCCCATGCCGGCCACTGCCCTACTGAAGGGGAACATGCCCCACTCCCTCCCTCCCAAGAGTGACGGACAGCAAGAGATGTCACAGGAGGGGACCAGCAGTCTTCTCCCTCCTCCCCCCCAGGGAGAGATTCTCTTCCACCATCCTCCTGTGTGTGGGGTGCCTGTGCACATCTGACTATATACATGAACAGGGGGTGATAATGTTTCTGAGGGGGGAGGGGGGATTTCCTGTCTGGTGGGCGGAGTGAAGAAGGAGGAGGAGTCACCTGTTCTGTAGATGCCACGCTGGTCCCTACAGATCCCGTCTGTCCCTGAGGAAGCTCCATGTTCAGGTCCAGTCTGGAAACACAGAGAGACAATCAGCCAATCAGAGCAACACTGACAGCTGCAAAGTGGGCGTGGCTGGGACCAAATAAAACAGACAGTTCTTATTTCAGAGACTTTGTAACAATTTTATACACAGAGATCCTCTCTCTCTCTCTATATATATATATATATATATATATATATATATATATATACACACTGTATGTAGGGGAAGTCTAACTGATCTTATCTCAGCAGTTATTAGCAGCATGCTGACTGCACTGCCTTCACACCACAAGAGGATCTACAAATCTGAACATAAAAGCTGTAGGGGGAGGAGTCTGTGAGATGTGGGAGTCTCTGATCCTGTAGGGGGAGGAGTCTCCAATGCTGCCCCTGTACAGAGGGACATTGATGGTGTGTGGGGAGGCGGGACCCCTCTATAGATCGGGGGAGGAGTCTGTGAGATGTAGGAGTCTCTGATCCTGTAGGGGGAGGAGTCTCCAATGCTGCCCCTGTACAGAGGGACATTGATGGTGTGTGGGGAGGCGGGACCCCTCTATAGATCGGGGGAGGAGTCTGTGAGATGTAGGAGTCTCCGATTGTGTAGGGGGAGGAGTCTGAGATGTAGGAGGAGTCTCCAATGCTGCCCCTGTATAGAGGGACATTATTCGGAGTGTGTAGGGAGGCGGGCCCCTCTATAGATCGGGGGAGGAGTCGGAGATGTAGGAGTCTCTGATTGTGTAGGGGGAGGAGTCTGTGAGATGTAGGAGTCTCTGATCCTGTAGGGGAGGAGTCTAAAATGTAGGAGTCTCTGATTGTGTAGGGGGAGGAGTCTGTGAGATGTAGGAGTCTGATTGTGTAGGGGGAGGAGTCTGTGAGATGTGGGAGTCTCATTCTGTAGGGGGAGGAGTCTCCAATGCTGCCCCTGTATAGAGGGACATTATTTGGAGTGTGTAGGGAGGCGGGCCCCTCTATAGATCGGGGGAGGAGTCTGTGAGATGTAGGAGTCTCTGATTGTGTAGGGGGAGGAGTCTGTGAGATGTAGGAGTCTCTGATCCTGTAGGGGGAGGAGTCTCCAATGCTGCCCCTGTATAGAAGGACATTATTCGGGGGGGGGGGGGGGGGGGGGGTGTTGGGAGAATAGGGGGAGGGGTGCTGTATGGATGGACATTATATATGTTGTGTAGGGAGGAGGTTGGACCCCCTTACAGAAGGGGAGGGGGGGAGGGGTGGTCTTTGAGCTGTATGGGGGGGGGGTCTCAGATTATCACACACCCCTCACAGGACCCTCCCCTTCCCCTCCACACTGGGAGGGACAGAGAGGAGGCGGGGGAGGGGAATTGAGAAGAATGACGACTCACCCGGCTTCATCCGCCATCTCATGTAATAGATTGTCCACCTGACCCTGAAATGAGAAAGACGATTGGTCCTTACAGATCTCCCCTCTATATCTACACACTGCACACAGAGATCAGTCAGAGATCAGGAACTGCACACAGAGATCAGTCAGAGATCAGGAGCTGCACACAGAGATCAGGAAGAGATCAGGAGCTGCACACAGAGATCAGTCAGAGATCAGGAGCTGCACACAGAGATCAGTCAGAGATCAGGAGCTGCACACAGAGATCAGTCAGAGATCAGGAGCTGCACACAGAGATCAGGCAGAGATCAGGAGCTGCACACAGAGATCAGGCAGAGATCAGGAACTGCACACAGAGATCAGGCAGAGATCAGGAACTGCACACAGAGATCAGGAAGAGATCAGGAACTGCACACAGAGATCAGGAAGAGATCAGGAACTGCACACAGAGATCAGGAAGAGATCAGGAACTGCACACAGAGATCAGGAAGAGATCAGGAGCTGCACACAGAGATCAGGAAGAGATCAGGAACTGCACACAGAGATCAGGAAGAGATCAGGAGCTGCACACAGAGATCAGGCAGAGATCAGGAACTGCACACAGAGATCAGGCAGAGATCAGGAACTGCACACAGAGATCAGGAAGAGATCAGGAACTGCACACAGAGATCAGGAAGAGATCAGGAACTGCACACAGAGATCAGGAAGAGATCAGGAACTGCACACAGAGATCAGGAAGAGATCAGGAGCTGCACACAGAGATCAGGAAGAGATCAGGAACTGCACACAGAGATCAGGAAGAGATCAGGAGCTGCACACAGAGATCAGGCAGAGATCAGGAACTGCACACAGAGATCAGGCAGAGATCAGGAGCTGCACACAGAGATCAGGCAGAGATCAGGAATTGCACACAGAGATCAGGAAGAGATCAGGAACTGCACACAGAGATCAGGAAGAGATCAGGAGCTGCACACAGAGATCAGGAAGAGATCAGGAGCTGCACACAGAGATCAGGCAGAGATCAGGAGCTGCACACAGAGATCAGGCAGAGATCAGGAATTGCACACAGAGATCAGGAAGAGATCAGGAACTGCACACAGAGATCAGGAAGAGATCAGGAACTGCACACAGAGATCAGTCAGAGATCAGGAACTGCACACAGAGATCAGGCAGAGATCAGGAACTGCACACAGAGATCAGTCAGAGATCAGGAACTGCACACAGAGATCAGGAAGAGATCAGGAGCTGCACACAGAGATCAGACAGAGATCAGGAACTGCACACAGAGATCAGTCAGAGATCAGGAACTGCACACAGAGATCAGGCAGAGATCAGGAACTGCACACAGAGATCAGGAAGAGATCAGGAATTGCACACAGAGATCAGGAAGAGATCAGGAACTGCACACAGAGATCAGGAAGAGATCAGGAACTGCACACAGAGATCAGTCAGAGATCAGGAGCTGCACACAGAGATCAGGAAGAGATCAGGAGCTGCACACAGAGATCAGGCAGAGATCAGGAACTGCACACAGAGATCAGGCAGAGATCAGGAGCTGCACACAGAGATCAGTCAGAGATCAGGAGCTGCACACAGAGATCAGGAAGAGATCAGGAGCTGCACACAGAGATCAGGAAGAGATCAGGAGCTGCACACAGAGATCAGGCAGAGATCAGGAACTGCACACAGAGATCAGGAAGAGATCAGGAACTGCACACAGAGATCAGGCAGAGATCAGGAACTGCACACAGAGATCAGGAAGAGATCAGGAACTGCACACAGAGATCAGGAAGAGATCAGGAGCTGCACACAGAGATCAGGCAGAGATCAGGAGCTGCACACAGAGATCAGGAAGAGATCAGGAACTGCACACAGAGATCAGGCAGAGATCAGGAGCTGCACACAGAGATCAGGAAGAGATCAGGAGCTGCACACAGAGATCAGGCAGAGATCAGGAGCTGCACACAGAGATCAGGAAGAGATCAGGAACTGCACACAGAGATCAGTCAGAGATCAGGAGCTGCACACAGAGATCAGGAAGAGATCAGGAACTGCACACAGAGATCAGGAAGAGATCAGGAGCTGCACACAGAGATCAGGCAGAGATCAGGAACTGCACACAGAGATCAGGCAGATTTCAGGAATTGCACACAGAGATCAGGCAGAGATCAGGAGCTGCACACAGAGATCAGTCAGAGATCAGGAACTGCACACAGAGATCAGGCAGAGATCAGGAACTGCACACAGAGATCAGGCAGAGATCAGGAGCTGCACACAGAGATCAGGCAGAGATCAGGAACTGCACACAGAGATCAGTCAGAGATCAGGAACTGCACACAGAGATCAGGCAGAGATCAGGAGCTGCACACAGAGATCAGTCAGAGATCAGGAACTGCACACAGAGATCAGGCAGAGATCAGGAACTGCACACAGAGATCAGGCAGAGATCAGGAATTGCACACAGAGATCAGGAAGAGATCAGGAACTGCACACAGAGATCAGGCAGAGATCAGGAACTGCACACAGAGATCAGGCAGAGATCAGGAGCTGCACACAGAGATCAGGAAGAGATCAGGAACTGCACACAGAGATCAGGAAGAGATCAGGAGCTGCACACAGAGATCAGGAAGAGATCAGGAGCTGCACACAGAGATCAGGAAGAGATCAGGAACTGCACACAGAGATCAGGCAGAGATCAGGAACTGCACACAGAGATCAGGCAGAGATCAGGAACTGCACACAGAGATCAGGCAGAGATCAGGAGCTGCACACAGAGATCAGGCAGAGATCAGGAACTGCACACAGAGATCAGGCAGAGATCAGGAACTGCACACAGAGATCAGGCAGAGATCAGGAACTGCACACAGAGATCAGGCAGAGATCAGGAGCTGCACACAGAGATCAGGCAGAGATCAGGAGCTGCACACAGAGATCAGTCAGAGATCAGGAACTGCACACAGAGATCAGGCAGAGATCAGGAATTGCACACAGAGATCAGGAAGAGATCAGGAACTGCACACAGAGATCAGGCAGAGATCAGGAACTGCACACAGAGATCAGGCAGAGATCAGGAGCTGCACACAGAGATCAGGCAGAGATCAGGAGCTGCACACAGAGATCAGGCAGAGATCAGGAGCTGCACACAGAGATCAGGCAGAGATCAGGAACTGCACACAGAGATCAGGAGCTGCACACAGAGATCAGTCAGAGTTCAAGCACCGCACACAGAGATCAGGCAGAGATCAGGAACTGCACACAGAGATCAGGAGCTGCACACAGAGATCAGGCAGAGATCAAGAGCTGCACACAGAGATCAGGCAGAGATCAGGAGCTGCACACAGAGATCAGGCAGAGATCAAGAGCTGCACACAGAGATCAGGCAGAGATCAGGAGCTGCACACAGAGATCAGGCAGAGATCAAGAGCTGCACACAGAGATCAGGCAGAGATCAGGAGCTGCACACAGAGATCAGGCAGAGATCAGGAATTGCACACAGAGATCAGGCAGAGATCAGGAGCTGCACACAGAGATCAGGCAGAGATCAGGCACCGCACACAGAGATCAGTCAGAGATCAAGCACCGCACACAGAGATCAAGCACCGCACAGAGATCAAGCACCGCACACAGAGATCAGGCAGAGATCAGGAGCTGCACACAGAGATCAGGCAGAGATCAGGCACCGCACACAGAGATCAGTCAGAGATCAAGCACCGCACACAGAGATCAAGCACCGCACACAGAGATCAAGCACCGCACACAGAGATCAAGCACTGCACACAGAGATCAAGCACCGCACACAGAGATCAGGCAGAGATCAAGCACCGCACACAGAGATCAAGCACCGCACAGAGATCAAGCACCGCACACAGAGATCAGGCAGAGATCAGGAGCTGCACACAGAGATCAGGCAGAGATCAGGCACCGCACACAGAGATCAGTCAGAGATCAAGCACCGCACACAGAGATCAAGCACCGCACACAGAGATCAAGCACCGCACACAGAGATCAAGCACCGCACACAGAGATCAGGCAGAGATCAGGCACACAGAGTTCCTCTTCTCACCTGTGGGGTAGTCAGTGTTGTTGTGTTGCTCATCGTGTCCTCCATCTGTTGGGTCTGAACATCGAGGGTCTCAAACTGATGTTCAAATTTGTCCATTAATGCCGAGATCTGTGATGAAGGAAAGTCGGGATTTGATCTCCAGAGAAATACAAAATAATCCTAAAACACGAGAGAATTTCCTCCGGTCCTCTCACCTTCTCCAGGTTCATACTCTTCAGTGTGGCGTCCATCGATTTCACCACCCCGGCCATCGACTTCGTGACCTGCAAGAGAAGACAAATAAAGGCGATAAATCACAAATGAAGGAGATTCCTCTATATAGATCTTTATATCACTAGAGAGGTCTTCATCAGGGGGAAGGAGGTCCTGATTCCTCTATATAGATCTTATTATCACTAGAGGGGTCTTCATCAGGGGGAAGGAGGTCCTGATTCCTCTATATAGATCTTTATATCACTAGAGGGGTCTTCATCAGGGGGAAGGAGGTCCTGATTCCTCTATATAGATCTTATTATCACTAGAGGGGTCTTCATCAGGGGGAAGGAGGTCCTGATTCCTCTATATAGATCTTTATATCACTAGAGGGGTCTTCATCAGGGGGAAGGAGGTCCCGATTCCTCTATATAGATCTTATTATCACTAGAGGGGTCTTCATCAGGGGGAAGGAGGTCCTGATTCCTCTATATAGATCTTATTATCACTAGAGGGGTCTTCATCAGGGGGAAGGAGGTCCTGATTCCTCTATATAGATCTTTATATCACTAGAGGGGTCACCAGCAGGAGGAAGGAGGTCCTGATTCCTCTATATAGATCTTATTATCACTAGAGGGGTCTTCATCAGGGGGAAGGAGGTCCTGATTCCTCTATATAGATCTTATTATCACTAGAGGGGTCTTCATCAGGGGGAAGGAGGTCCTGATTCCTCTATATAGATCTTTATATCACTAGAGGGGTCACCAGCAGGAGGAAGGAGGTCCTGATTCCTCTATATAGATCTTATTATCACTAGAGGGGTCTTCATCAGGGGGAAGGAGGTCCTGATTCCTCTATATAGATCTTATTATCACTAGAGGGGTCTTCATCAGGGGGAAGGAGGTCCTGATTCCTCTATATAGATCTTTATATCACTAGAGGGGTCTTCATCAGGGGGAAGGAGGTCCTGATTCCTCTATATAGATCTTTATATCACTAGAGGGGGTCACCAGCAGGAGGAAGGAGGTCCTGATTCCTCTATATAGATCTTATTATCACTAGAGGGGTCTTCATCAGGGGGAAGGAGGTCCTGATTCCTCTATATAGATCTTTATATCACTAGAGGGGTCACCAGCAGGAGGAAGGAGGTCCTGATTCCTCTATATAGATCTTATTATCACTAGAGGGGTCTTCATCAGGGGGAAGGAGGTCCTGATTCCTCTATATAGATCTTTATATCACTAGAGGGGTCTTCATCAGGGGGAAGGAGGTCCTAATTCCTCTATATAGATCTTTATATCACTAGAGGAGGATGGAGGTCCCGCGCCCCTGATGGAGGTCCCGCGCCCAAGATGGAGGTCCCGCGCCCAATATGGAGGTCCCGAGCCCAAGATGGAGGTCCCGAGCCCAAGATGGAAGTCCCGAGCCCAAGATGGAAGTCCCGAGCCCAAGATGGAGGTCCCGAGCCCAAGATGGAGGTCCCGAGCCCCTGATGGAGGTCCCGAGCCCCTGATGGAGGTCCCGAGCCCCTGATGGAGGTCCCGAGCCCCTGATGGAAGTCCCGAGCCCAAGATGGAAGTCCCGAGCCCAAGATGGAAGTCCCGAGCCCCAGATGGAGGTCCCGAGCCCCAGATGGAGGTCCCGAGCCCCTGATGGAGGTCCCGAGCCCCTAAAGGAGGTCCCGAGCCCAAGATGGAAGTCCCGAGCCCCAGATGGAGGTCCCGAGCCCCAGATGGAGGTCCCGAGCCCCTGATGGAGGTCCCGAGCCCCAGATGGAGGTCCCGAGCCCCAGATGGAGGTCCCGAGCCCCTGATGGAGGTCGTCTTCTAGTCGATCGGTGTTGCGTCTCTCGGCCTCCATCTTGGAGACTCCTCCCGGTCCCCTCTGGCTGTATCCGGCCTCATCACATGACTTATCACCTTATTTCTTTCTTCTCCTATTCCTGGAGAAAGTGATCCGATCTCATCAGACTTCCCATCCCTCCGGGGAATCCACAGACATTCCCACAATCGGCAGCGAATTGTAAGACGGGAAGAGCGTCTCTGGGACAGATAATTCCGCCGTCCGCACCGCCATAAAGCTCCTCCCACAGCTCCCCTCCCTATAGGAGAGCACCCGGCCGTCTGCTGTTGTGTTTGTAGAAGTTTATCTGATCCTGAGGGGAAGATCATTTCCGGCGCACACACAGCCCAATCACACGGCGATTCCAGGTCTCGCCGCATTCTTCATGGACTGAAGGACTTTCCAGCTACATTGAAGGAAGACAAGAAAATGCACCGGCTGTATGGCCCGGGGGGCCGGCTGATCGGGAGAAAACCGCCATCTTGGGAACGTTATAAAAGAATTCCGGGACTTTCCGGCGCTCCCATCGATATACAAGAAACGTAAATCCTAAAGCATTGGCTGGAATGTCACAGAACTATAGAAGGAGGGATTAGAGCCGCACCATTCCGGCTAAAATCAGAAGCACAATTTTTTTTTGCTTAGAAGATCGATCACGATTGTCGCACGATTGTCGCGGCGTGACCTCGTCTTTCACATAAAACAAAAAAAATTGGGCTAAATTTATTGTTTATTTTTTTTTATTCATTGAAGTGAATTTTTTTCCAAAAAATTGCATTTGAAAGAGCGCTGGGCAAATCCAGTGTGACATAAAATATGACAACAATCGCCATTTTATTCCCCGGGGTCTCTGCTAAAAATATATATATAATGTTTGGGGGCTCCAAGTAATTTTCTAGCAAAATATATTGATTTTAACTTGAGAAACAAATGTCAGAAAAAGGATTTAGAATTTAGATTTAAGGGCCAGTTCACCCCAGACGCAGTTCCGTTCAGTTCTGAGCGCTTTTTTTCTGCACTAAAGATGCATGCAGAGGGTTTTCCATGTATTCCAATGGCTCTTGTTGGCTCTCGTTCACACCATGCAGTCAGTTTCCGATCAGTTTCTGCGCCATGGTGTGAACTACAGCCAACAAGAGCCATTGGAATACATGGAAAACCCTCTGCATGCATCTTTAGGGCCAATTCACACCATAGAAACGCAATCCGGATGCTTTTTTTTGCTTGCGCGTTTTTTACGTGTTTTTAATGCGTTCCAGGTGCGTTTTTTACCACTTCCTTACTGGGCACATAAACCCCCTTCCTGCCCAGGCGAAATTTCAGCTTTCAGCACTGTCACGCTTTGAATGACAATTGCGCGGTGGTGCGACGTCCTTTTTTCCCCACAAATAGAGCTTTCTTTTGGTGGTATTTGATCACCTCGGCGGTTTTTATTTTGTGCGCTATAAACAAAAATAGAGCGACAATTTTGAAAAAAAAATAAAATAATAATTTGTACTTTTTGCGCTAATAAATATCCCCAAAAATATATAAAAAAAACATTTTTCCTCAGTTTAGGCCGATATGTTTTCTTCTACAGATTTTTGGTAAAAAAAAAAAAAAATCGCAATAAGCGTATATTGATTGGTTTGCGCAAAAGTTATACAAAACAGGGGATAGATTTATGGCATTTTTTTTTCTATAATTTTTTTTATTTTTTACTAGTAATGGCGGAGATCAGCGATTTTTGTCAGGACTCTGCGATATTGCGGCGGACACATCGGACACATTTTTGGGACCATTCACCTTTATACAGCGATCCCTGCTATACATGTGCACTGATTACTGTATAAATGTGACTGGCAGGGAAGGGGTTATATTGTGTGCCCTGCTAGGTGATTCTTACTGTGGGGGGGGGAGGGGAGTGACTGGGGGAGGTGACCGATGGTTGTCCCTATGTACATCAGTCTCCTCCCCCCTGACAGGACGTGGCTCTCTGAGTTTACACCCCATCATTACACAGAGAGATCCACGTCCCTGGCTCTGTGACAGCTGATCGCGGGTACCTGGCGGACATCACGGCCGCCGGGCACGCGCATTGGCATCCGCGCGCCCCCCAGTGGCCGGAGGAGCCGAGGCCGTCAATAGCCGGCCTCCGGGACCTGAAGAGCCACCTTGTGGCCCTCATTTGACAAGGGCCCGGGCTCCAAGAAGTTAATGCAGTCCAGTGTTTTTTTTTCACCCCTCTTTTTGATTAACTTTGGATAAGGACAAGTGCGTTCCGCTGCCTTTTTGATGCGTTTTACAGCGTTCCGGTGCAGGTAAGATGCAGCATGTTCTATTTTTTTCCTGGAACTGCAAGCACTGGTGTGAACGATGCCATTGAAAATCATATAATCTACTTTCCATGCGTTTTTGATGCAGAAAGAAAACCCCCCACTGGACTGCGTCTGGAGTGAACGGGCCACAAGTGGTTAAACTTCCTGCATTAAAGTGTTTGTAACCCTCATGAACAACATTACCTAATTATATTACACAGGTAGCTCATCGCTGCCTCTGTCACTGTACTCACCGCTGTACTTTCTCGTAAAATTACATTTTCCGTTTGCGATGACGTCACCGCGCATGCGCAGATGACTGTGTGAAAACCGGCTAGTATTGCAGGCCGGTTTTCATTCATGACATTTCCGGAAATTAGTATGCGAGAACTTCCCCCGCTAATAAAAAACCAGCAGCACTTCCTTGTACTACCCCTTGTGTCTAGAGAAGACGTCACAAAAGGGGTGTGAAACACTAGACTGTCATTCATTCAGATTTCCTGGTATACTAGTTGCCGTGGTAACCGTCATCCAGATCGAGGCTTGGTTACGGCGCATGCGCGAGATTTCTAACCAGGGACCTAGTAAGGGCGGAAGTGACGTCAGAATTCGCTGCAAACAACAGGAGTATCAATGGGGATTTGGATACCCGGAAATGCAGAGAGAAAAGACACTAAACAAAAAAGGTATTTGCGGCGATTTGCGAGCATCGTTTTTAGAAATGAGACGTTGCACAAGCATGATATAGAGCACCATAATAGGTGTAAATTAGAGAAAAAGCGTACCGGGGGATTTACAACCACTTTGAGACCCGGTTCACACTGCTGCCGTCGCGATTTCTCAAATTCGCAAGTCATTTCAAAATTACATCGTTTTCCATGAGTGCCGTTCACATCAATGCGTTGCGAATCTAAGCTGCGGGAAAAAAGGGTCCTGTGCGAGTTTGATCCGTGGTGTGCGATGTAAATTCAGCTCTATGGACCGGCATTCCCCAAAATCTCGGCCGCGAATCGCGGTAAAAATTGCGCAATTTTGAAGTGGCAGCAGTGTGAACCCAGCCTAAAGCCTCGTTCACACGATCCGAATATCGTAGGGAAAATGTCGTCCGGGGAAGAATCGTACGATAATCGGATCGTTAGTACAGAGCTTCGAGAGCCAATCAGGACAGTTCATCCGATATTATTTTATCGGACATGCACGAAAATTTTCCTCGTTCGATTTTCCTTTAGTCAGTACAGTTGTCTTCCGAAAATACAATACAAATACATTACAACACATGACATCACTTCCCATTATTTTTTCCTGTCGTACGAGAATTTTCGTGACTTTAATAACATATTTAATTTTACTTGCGACTATTAAGCGAAAAAAGTCGTAGGACATTCGGATCGTGTGTACGGGGGCATTACACACAGACGTTTGATCTAAGAAGGAAGTATTAGTTACAATGTTTCCATTTTCTTTTGACAGCTCAGTGAGCAGATAAAGTCTCTCCACTTGTTATATAAAAGAATCGGCAAACTCTGCATTGGAGATGTGGGGGGTGGGGGGGGGTGGGGATGAATCGAGATCACGATTTTCTAACGATTAATTGTGCAGCTCTAGGAGGGATCAATCGATATTCACAATGAATGCAAAACAGAAAAACTTAAGCTACTTCCACATAACAATCCTCCACACCTCCCCATCATACTTCCATGTCTTCCAGGGCACTCTTCATTATCTGGAGCCGATATGGATAGTGGGGGTGGGGTATTCTCCGACACGTTTACCAGGTCATTAGACCGGTTTAGGAAAATGAAGAAGGGATTGATCCAGGTCTAAAAACAGGGATCCTCAAACTACGGCCCTCCAGCTGTTGCAGAACTACAAGTCCCATGGGGCATTGCAAAACTCTGACATTCACAGACATGACCGGGGCATGATGGGAATTGTAGTTCCTGAACACCTGGAGGGCCGTAGTTTTAAGACCCCCTGCTCTACAATATCAACCAGAGCTCCTCCAGAGGTTGCCAAGGGTCCCTCAAGCTGTCCCTAACCCTAACCTGAAGGTGTCCACATAGTTTGGAGTCAACCCCACACCAACCTTTCTGATCAACCAATCCCAACCAGGGTTTCATGGTCCCCTAGGGTTCCCCAGAGGTTCCTTGAGCAGTGGCCGCCTTCATACTTCCGGGGTCAACACCACTTGGAAGAACCAATGGCATGGCACCACTGGGAAGAAGCAGTGGTCTCTCCGACCAGCCATTCCCAACCAGGGCTCCTCGTGGGTTGGTTTACAATTATTGTGATATAGCAGAAGTTCTTTATTGTAGTAACAATCTCCTTCTACATAACACCCCTCCCCCCCACACCAGACAGCATAGTTCCTTTTCCCCCACCAGTCAGCATAGTCCCCCCCCCCACCAGTCAGCATAGCCCCCCCCAGTCAGCATAGCCCCCCCCACCAGTCAGAATAGTCCCCCCCACCAGTCAGCATAGTTCCTTTTCCCCCACCAGTCAGCATAGTTCCCCCCCCCCCACCAGTCAGCATAGCCCCCCCCACCAGACAGCATAGCCCCCCCACCAGTCAGAATAGTCCCCCCCCCACCAGTCAGAATAGTCCCCCCCCCCCCACCAGTCAGCATAGCCCCCCCCACCAGTCAGAATAGTCCCCCCCCACCAGACAGCATAGTTCCTTTTCCCCCACCAGTCAGCATAGTTCCCCCCCCACCAGTCAGCATAGTTCCTTTTCCCCCCCCAGTCAGCATAGCCCCCCCCACCAGTCAGAATAGTCCCCCCCCCCACCAGTCAGCATAGTTCCTTTTCCCCCACCAGTCAACATAGTTCCCCCCCACCAGTCAGCATAGTCCCCCCCCCCAGTCAGCATAGCCCCCCCCCACCAGTCAGAATAGTCCCCCCCCCAACAGTCAGCATAGTTCCTTTTCCCCCACCAGTCAGCATAGTTCCCCCCCACCAGTCAGCATAGCCCCCCCCCCAGTCAGCATAGCCCCCCCCCACCAGTCAGAATAGTTCCTTTTCCCCCACCAGTCAGCATAGTTCCCCCCCCACCAGTCAGCATAGCCCCCCCCCAGTCAGCATAGCCCCCCCACCAGTCAGAATAGTCCCCCCCCACCAGTCAGCATAGTTCCTTTTCCCCCACCAGTCAGCATAGTTCCTTTTCCCCACCAGTCAGCATAGTTCCCCCCCCACCAGTCAGCATAGCCCCCCCCCAGTCAGCATAGCCCCCCCACCAGTCAGAATAGTCCCCCCCACCAGTCAGCATAGTTCCTTTTCCCCCACCAGTCAGCATAGTTCCCCCCCACCAGTCAGCATAGTCCCCCCCCCCACCAGTCAGCATAGTCCCCCCCCCCACCAGTCAGCATAGCCCCCCCACCAGACAGCATAGTTCCTTTTCCCCCACCAGTCAGCATAGTTCCCCCCCCCACCAGTCAGCATAGTCCCCCTTCCCCCCCACCAGTCAGCATAGTTCCTTTTCCCCACCAGTCAGCATAGTTCCCCCCCACCAGTCAGCATAGCCCCCCCCCAGTCAGCATAGCCCCCCCACCAGTCAGAATAGTCCCCCCCCCCACCAGTCAGCATAGTTCCCCCCCACCAGTCAGCATAGCCCCCCCCCCAGTCAGCATAGCCCCCCCCCCAGTCAGCATAGCCCCCCCCACCAGTCAGAATAGTCCCCCCCCCCCACCAGTCAGCATAGCCCCCCCCCACCAGTCAGAATAGTCCCCCCCACCAGACAGCATAGTTCCTTTTCCCCCACCAGTCAGCATAGTTCCCCCCCCACCAGTCAGCATAGTTCCTTTTCCCCCCCCAGTCAGCATAGCCCCCCCCACCAGTCAGAATAGTCCCCCCCCACCAGTCAGCATAGTTCCTTTTCCCCCACCAGTCAACATAGTTCCCCCCCACCAGTCAGCATAGTCCCCCCCCCCACCAGTCAGCATAGCCCCCCCCAGTCAGCATAGCCCCCCCCACCAGTCAGAATAGTCCCCCCCCACCAGTCAGCATAGTTCCTTTTCCCCCACCAGTCAGCATAGTTCCCCCCCCCCACCAGTCAGCATAGCCCCCCCCCACCAGACAGCATAGCCCCCCCACCAGTCAGAATAGTCCCCCCGCCACCAGTCAGAATAGTCCCCCCCCCCACCAGTCAGCATAGCCCCCCCCCACCAGTCAGAATAGTCCCCCCCCACCAGACAGCATAGTTCCTTTTCCCCCACCAGACAGCATAGTTCCTTTTCCCCCACCAGTCAGCATAGTTCCCCCCCCACCAGTCAGCATAGTTCCTTTTCCCCCCCCAGTCAGCATAGCCCCCCCCACCAGTCAGCATAGTCCCCCCCCCCACCAGTCAGCATAGTTCCTTTTCCCCCACCAGTCAGCATAGTTCCCCCCCACCAGTCAGCATAGTCCCCCCCCCCACCAGTCAGCATAGTCCCCCCCCACCAGACAGCATAGTTCCTTTTCCCCCACCAGTCAGCATAGTTCCCCCCCCACCAGTCAGCATAGTCCCCCTTCCCCCCCACCAGTCAGCATAGTTCCTTTTCCCCACCAGTCAGCATAGTTCCCCCCCACCAGTCAGCATAGCCCCCCCCCCAGTCAGCATAGCCCCCCCCACCAGTCAGAATAGTCCCCCCCCCACCAGTCAGCATAGTTCCTTTTCCCCCACCAGTCAGCATAGTTCCCCCCCACCAGTCAGCATAGTCCCCCCCCCAGTCAGCATAGCCCCCCCCCACCAGTCAGAATAGTCCCCCCCCCCACCAGTCAGCATAGTTCCTTTTCCCCCCACCAGTCAGCATAGTTCCCCCCCACCAGTCAGCATAGCCCCCCCCCAGTCAGCATAGCCCCCCCCACCAGTCAGAATAGTCCCCCCCCCACCAGTCAGCATAGTTCCTTTTCCCCCACCAGTCAGCATAGTTCCCCCCCCCACCAGTCAGCATAGCCCCCCCCCAGTCAGCATAGCCCCCCCACCAGTCAGAATAGTCCCCCCACCAGTCAGCATAGTTCCTTTTCCCCCACCAGTCAGCATAGTTCCTTTTCCCCCACCAGTCAGCATAGCCCCCCCCAGTCAGCATAGCCCCCCCCCCACCAGTCAGCATAGCCCCCCCCCCACCAGTCAGAATAGACCCCCCCCACCAGACAGCATAGCCCCCCCCCCACCAGTCAGCATAGCCCCCCCCCACCAGTCAGCATAGCCCCCCCCCCACCAGTCAGCATAGCCCCCCCCAGTCAGCATAGCCTCCCCCACCAGTCAGAATAGTCCCCCCCCACCAGTCAGAATAGCCCCCCCCAGTCAGCATAGCCCCCCCCACCAGTCAGAATAGTCCCCCCCCCCCACCAGTCAGCATAGTTCCTTTTCCCCCACCAGTCAGCATAGTTCCCCCCACCAGTCAGCATAGCCCCCCCCACCAGTCAGCATAGTTCCCCCCCCACCAGTCAGCATAGTTCCCCCCCCACCAGTCAGCATAGTCCCCCCTTCCCCCACACCAGACAGCATAGTTCCTTTTCCCCCACCAGTCAGCATAGTTCCCCCCCCCACCAGTCAGCATAGTTCCCCCCCCCACCAGCATAGTTCCCCTTCCCCCACCAGTCAGCATAGTTCCCCCCCCCACCAGTCAGCATAGTTCCCCCCCCCCCCACCAGTCAGCATAGTTCCCCCCCCACCAGTCAGCATAGTTCCCCCCCCACCAGTCAGCATAATTCCCCCCCCACCAGTCAGCATAGTCCACCCCCCACCAGTCAGCATAGGTCCCCCCCACCAGTCAGCATAGTCCCCCCCACCAGTCAGCATAGTTCCCCCCCCACCAGTCAGCATAGTTCCCCCCCCAGTCAGCATAGCTCCCCCCCCACCAGTCAGCATAGCTCCCCCCCCCCACCAGTCAGCATAGCTCCCCCCCCACCAGTCAGCATAGCTCCCCCCCCACCAGTCAGCATAGCCCCCCCCACCAGTCAGCATAGTGCCCCCCCCCACCAGTCAGCATAGCCCCCCCACCAGTCAGCATAGCTCCCCCCCCACCAGTCAGCATAGTCCCCCCCCACCAGTCAGCATAGTTCCCCCACCAGTCAGCATAGTTTCCCCCCAGTCAGCATAGTTTCCCCCCCCCACCAGTCAGCATAGCCCCCCCCACCAGTCAGCATAGCCCCCCCACCAGTCAGCATAGCCCCCCCACCAGTCAGCATAGCCCCCCCCCCACCAGTCAGCATAGTCCCCCCCACCAGTCAGCATAGTCCCCCCCCCCACCAGACAGCATAGTCCCCCACCAGACAGCATAGCCCCCCCCCCCACCAGTCAGCATACTCCCCCCACCAGACAGCATAGTCCCCCCACCAGACAGCATAGTCCCCCCTCCACCAGTCAGCATAGTCCCCCCCTCCACCAGTCAGCATAGTCCCCCCCTCCACCAGTCAGCATAGTCCCCCCCTCCACCAGTCAGCATAGTCCCCCCCTCCACCAGTCAGCATAGTCCCCCCCTCCACCAGTCAGCATAGCCCCCCCCCCACCAGTCAGCATAGTTCCCCCCCCCACCAGTCAGCATAGTTCCCCCCCCCACCAGTCAGCATAGTTCCCCCCCCCCCACCAGTCAGCATAGTTCCCCCCCCCCCACCAGTCAGCATAGCCCCCCCCCCACCAGTCAGCATAGCCCCCCCACCAGTCAGCATAGCCCCCCCACCAGTCAGCATAGCCCCCCCCACCAGACAGCATAGCCCCCCCCCACCAGTCAGCATAGTCCCCCCACCAGACAGCATAGTCCCCCCCTCCACCAGTCAGCATAGTCCCCCCCTCCACCAGTCAGCATAGTCCCCCCCCCCACCAGTCAGCATAGTCCCCCCCCCCACCAGTCAGCATAGTCCCCCCCCATCCAGTCAGCATAGTCCCGCCCCCCCACCAGTCAGCATAGTTCCGCCCCCCCACCAGTCAGCATAGATGCATAGTCCCGCCCCCCCACCAGACAGCATAGTTCCCCACCCCCCACCAGACAGCAAAGTCCCCCCCCCTGTCAGCATAGTCCCCCCCCCTCCACCAGTCAGCATAGTCCACCCCCCTCCACCAGTCAGCATAGTCCACCCCCCCAGTCAGTATTCCCCCCCCACCAGTCAGCATAGTTCCCCCCCACCAGTCAGCATAGATCCCCCCCACCAGTCAGCATAGAATCCCCCCACCAGTCAGCATAGATCCCCCCCCACCAGTCAGCATAGTCACCCCCCCCACCAGTCAGCATAGTCCCCCCCCCCCACCAGTCAGCATAGTCCCCCCCCCACCAGTCAGCATAGTCCCCCCCCCCCACCAGTCAGCATAGTCCCCCCCCCCCACCAGTCAGCATAGACCCCCCCCACACCAGTCAGCATAGTCCCCCCCCCCCACACCAGTCAGCATAGTCCCCCCCCCACACCAGTCAGCATAGTCCCCCCCCCACACCAGTCAGCATAGTCCCCCACCAGACAGCATAGTCCCCCCACCAGACAGCATAGTCCCCCCCCTCCACCAGACAGCATAGTCCCCCCCCCCACCAGTCAGCATAGTCCCCCCCCACCAGTCAGCATAGTCCCCCCCCACCAGTCAGCATAGTCCCCCCCCACCAGACAGCATAGTTCCCCTCCCCCCACCAGACAGCATAGTCCCCCCGTCAGTATAGTCCCCCCCCACCAGTCAGCATAGTTCCCCTCCCCCCACCAGTCAGCATAGTCCCCCCCCCTCCACCAGTCCCCCCCTCCACCAGTCAGCATAGTCCCCCCCACCAGTCAGCATAGTCCCCCCCACCAGTCAGCATAGTTCCCCCCCCACCAGTCAGCATAGTTCCCCCCCCAGTCAGCATAGCTCCCCCCCCACCAGTCAGCATAGCCCCCCCCACCAGTCAGCATAGCTCCCCCCCCCCCACCAGTCAGCATAGCTCCCCCCCCACCAGTCAGCATAGCCCCCCCCACCAGTCAGCATAGTGCCCCCCCCCCACCAGTCAGCATAGCCCCCCCACCAGTCAGCATAGCTCCCCCCCCACCAGTCAGCATAGTCCCCCCCTCCACCAGTCAGCATAGTCCCCCCCTCCACCAGTCAGCATAGTCCCCCCCTCCACCAGTCAGCATAGTCCCCCCCTCCACCAGTCAGCATAGTCCCCCCCCCACCAGTCAGCATAGTTCCCCCCCCCACCAGTCAGCATAGTTCCCCCCCCCCACCAGTCAGCATAGCCCCCCCCCCCACCAGTCAGCATAGCCCCCCCCACCAGTCAGCATAGCCCCCCCACCAGTCAGCATAGCCCCCCCCACCAGACAGCATAGCCCCCCCCCACCAGTCAGCATAGTCCCCCCACCAGACAGCATAGTCCCCCCCTCCACCAGTCAGCATAGTCCCCCCCCCACCAGTCAGCATAGTCCCCCCCCCACCAGTCAGCATAGTCCCCCCCCATCCAGTCAGCATAGTCCCGCCCCCCCACCAGTCAGCATAGTTCCGCCCCCCACCAGTCAGCATAGATGCATAGTCCCGCCCCCCCACCAGACAGCATAGTTCCCCACCCCCCACCAGACAGCAAAGTCCCCCCCCCCGTCAGCATAGTCCCCCCCCCTCCACCAGTCAGCATAGTCCACCCCCCTCCACCAGTCAGCATAGTCCACCCCCCCCAGTCAGTATTCCCCCCCCACCAGTCAGCATAGTTCCCCCCACCAGTCAGCATAGATCCCCCCCACCAGTCAGCATAGAATCCCCCCCACCAGTCAGCATAGAACCCCCCCCACCAGTCAGCATAGTCACCCCCCCCACCAGTCAGCATAGTCCCCCCCCCCACCAGTCAGCATAGTCCCCCCCCCCCCACCAGTCAGCATAGTCCCCCCCCCCCCACCAGTCAGCATAGACCCCCCCCACACCAGTCAGCATAGTCCCCCCCCCCACACCAGTCAGCATATTCCCCCCCCCACACCAGTCAGCATAGTCCCCCCCCCACACCAGTCAGCATAGTCCCCCACCAGACAGCATAGTCCCCCCACCAGACAGCATAGTCCCCCCCCTCCACCAGACAGCATAGTCCCCCCCCCACCAGTCAGCATAGTCCCCCCCCCACCAGTCAGCATAGTCCCCCCCACCAGTCAGCATAGTCCCCCCCCACCAGACAGCATAGTTCCCCTCCCCCCACCAGACAGCATAGTCCCCCCGTCAGTATAGTCCCCCCCACCAGTCAGCATAGTTCCCCTCCCCCCACCAGTCAGCATAGTCCCCCCCCCTCCACCAGTCCCCCCCCCTCCACCAGTCAGCATAGTCCCCCCCACCAGTCAGCATAGTTCCCCTCCCCCCACCAGTCAGCATAGTCCCCCCCCCTCCACCAGTCAGCATAGTCCACCCCACCCGGTCAGCATTCCCCCCCCACCAGTCAGCATAGCTCCCCCCCCCCACCAGTCAGCATAGCTCCCCCCCCCCACCAGTCAGCATAGCTCCCCCCCCCCACCAGTCAGCATAGCTCCCCCCCCACCAGTCAGCATAGTCCCCCCCCAGTCAGCATAGTTCCCCCCACCAGTCAGCATAGTTCCCCCCCCACCAGTCAGCATAGCTCCCCCCCCCACCAGTCAGCATAGCTCCCCCCCCACCAGTCAGCATAGCTCCCCCCCACCAGACAGCATAGTCCCCCCCTCCACCAGTCAGCATAGTCGTCCCCCCCCACCAGACAGCATAGTCCCCCACCAGACAGCATAGTCCCCCCCTCCACCAGTCAGCATAGTCCCCCCCCCCACCAGTCAGCATAGTCCCCCCCCCCACCAGTCAGCATAGTCGTCCCCACCACCAGACAGCATAGTCCCCCCACCAGACAGCATAGTCCCCCCCCTCCACCAGTCAGCATAGTCCCGCCCCCCCATCCAGCATAGTCCCGCCCCCCCATCCAGTCAGCATAGTCCCGCCCCCCCATCCAGTCAGCATCGTCCCGCCCCCCCATCCAGTCAGCATCGTCCCGCCCCCCCATCCAGTCAGCATCGTCCCGCCCCCCCACCAGACAGCATAGTCCCGCCCCCCACCAGACAGCATAGTCCCGCCCCCCCACCAGACAGCATAGTCCCCCCCCCCGTCAGCATACTCCCCCCCCTCCAGCAGTCAGCATAGTCCACCCCCCCAGTCAGCATTCCCCCCCACCAGTCAGCATAGATCCCCCCACCAGTCAGCATAGTCCACCCCCCCGTCAGTCAGCATTCCCCCCCCCCCACCAGTCAGCATAGTCCCCCCCCCCCACCAGTCAGCATAGTCCCCCCCCCCACCAGTCAGCATAGTCCCCCCCCCCACCAGTCAGCATAGTCCCCCCCCACCAGTCAGCATAGTCCCCCCCCCACCAGTCAGCATAGTCCCCCCCCCCACCAGTCAGCATAGTCCCCCCCCCACCAGTCAGCATAGTCCCCCCCCCCACCATAGTCCCCCCCCACCAGTCAGCATAGCCCCCCCCCCCCACCAGTCAGCATAGTCCCCCCCCCCACCAGTCAGCATAGTCCCCCCCCACCAGTCAGCATAGTCCCCCCCCCCACCAGTCAGCATAGTCCCCCCCCACCAGTCAGCATAGTCCCCCACCAGTCAGCATAGTCCCCCCCCCCACCAGTCAGCATAGTCCCCCCCAGTCAGCATAGTCCCCCCACCAGACAGCATAGTCCCCCCCCCCACCAGTCAGCATAGTCCCCCCCACCAGACAGCATAGTTCCCCTCCCCCCACCAGTCAGCATAGTCCCCCCCGTCAGTATAGTCCCCCCACCAGTCAGCATAGTCCCCCCCCCCTCCACCAGTCAGCATAGTCTCCCCCCACCAGTCAGCATAGTTCCCCTCCCCCCACCAGTCAGCATAGTCCCCCCCCCCCCCCTCCACCAGTCAGCATAGTCCCCCCCCCCCTCCACCAGTCAGCATAGTCCCCCCCCCACCAGTCAGCATAGTCCCCCCCAGTCAGCATAGTCCCCCCCCACCAGTCAGCATAGTCCCCCCCCACCAGTCAGCATAGTCCCCCCCCACCAGACAGCATAGTTCCCCTCCCCCCACCAGTCAGCATAGTCCCCCCCGTCAGTATAGTCCCCCCCACCAGTCAGCATAGTTCCCCTCCCCCCACCACCAGTCCCCCCCCCCCCTCCACCAGTCAGCATAGTTCCCCTCCCCCCACCAGTCAGCATAGTCCCCCCCCTCCACCAGTCAGCATAGTCCCCCCCAGTCAGCATAGTCCCCC
>JARGYO010001189.1:139685-161087 GCA_029206835.1 Rana muscosa | reverse complement strand
GAGAGGGGAGGGGCGAGAGAGAGGAGGGGAGGGGGAGAAGGAAGAGAGGGGAGAGAGAGGGGGAAGAGAGAGGAGAGAGAGAGGGGAGGGGAAGAAGGAAGAGAGAGGAGGGGCAAGAGAGAGAGGAGGGGGAAGAGAGGGGAGAGAAGGAGAGGGGGGAGAGAGGAGAGAGAGGGGAGGGGCGAGAGAGAGGAGGGGGAGAAGGAAGAAAGGGGACAGAAGGAAGAAAGGGGAGGGGGAGAGGGGGGGAGAGGGGAGGGGCGAGGAGAGAGAGGGGAGGGGCGAGGAGAGGGGAGGGGCGAGGAGAGAGAGGGGAGGGGCGAGAGAGAGGAGGGGGGAGAAAGAAGGAAGAGAGGGGGAGAGAGGAGAGAGGGGGAGGGGGAGAAGGAAGAGAAGGAAGAGAGGGAGAGAGAAAGAGAGAGAGGGAGAGAGGCGAGAGAGAGGAGGGGGAGAAGGAAGAGAGGGGAGAGAGAGGAGAGAGAGGGGAGGGGCAAGAGAGGAGAGAGAGGGGAGGGGCAAGAGAGGAGAGAGAGGGGAGGGGCAAGAGAGGAGGTGAACCTGGAAGGTAAGTGGATGACTCCGCCTCCATTTTTCTCATTAACTCAATGGGCACCAAGTGTGGGTCACATGGGAGGTCTACCCCGGGGGTTCTATGGGGTACACAAGGTGATCAACGGGGTCACTTGTCCCCGGATATGACTGACACCTCCCCCAAATATGTGCTCATCATTACTCGGGACCAGGTGAGGGTCCACCCACTCAGCCTCTTCACACCCGCCCACTCAGCCTCTCACACCTGCCCACTCAGCCTCTTCACACCCGCCCACTCAGCCTCTTCACACCTGCCCACTCAGCCTCTTCACAGTCCGCCCACTCAGCCTCTTCACACCCGCCCACTCAGCCTCCTCACACCTGCCCACTCAGCCTCTTCTCACTCCGCCCACTCAGCCTCTTCACACCCGCCCACTCAGCCTCTTCACACCCGCCCACTCAGCCTCTTCTCACTCCGCCCACTCAGCCTCTTCACACTGCCCACTCAGCCTCTTTACACCCGCCCACTCAGCCTCTTCTCACTCCGCCCACTCAGCCTCTTCACACTGCCCACTCAGCCTCTTCACACCTGCCCACTCAGCCTCTTTACACCCCCCACTCAGCCTCTTCACACCCGCCCACTCAGCCTCTTTACACCCGCCCACTCAGCCTCTTCTCACTCCGCCCACTCAGCCTCTTTACACCCGCCCACTCAGCCTCTTCTCACTCCGCCCACTCAGCCTCTTTACACCCGCCCACTCAGCCTCTTTACACCGCCCACTCAGCCTCTTTACACCCGCCCACTTAGCCTCTTCTCACTCCGCCCACTCAGCCTCTTTACACCGCCCACTCAGCCTCTTTACACCCCCCCACTCAGCCTCTTCACACCCGCCCACTCAGCCTCTTCACACCCGCCCACTCAGCCTCTTTACACCCGCCCACTCAGCCTCTTCTCACTCCGCCCACTCAGCCTCTTTACACCCGCCCACTCAGCCTCTTCTCACTCCGCCCACTCAGCCTCTTTACACCTGCCCACTCAGCCTCTTTACACCGCCCACTCAGCCTCTTTACACCCGCCCACTTAGCCTCTTCTCACTCCGCCCACTCAGCCTCTTTACACCGCCCACTCAGCCTCTTTACACCCGCCCACTCAGCCTCTTTACACCGCCCACTCAGCCTCTTTACACCCGCCCACTCAGCCTCTTCTTACTCCGCCCACTCAGCCTCTTTACACCGCCCACTCAGCCTCTTTACACCCGCCACTCAGCCTCTTTACACCCGCCTTCTCAGCCTCTTTACACCCGCCCACTCAGCCTCTTCTCACTCCGCCCACTCAGCCTCTTTACACCGCCCACTCAGCCTCTTTACACTATTCCTTCTTTCATCCATCTGTCTCTGTCTATTACGCAGCAAATAGAAAATAAACTCTCTGTTGGAGATAAAAAAGTGTTTTCTTTGGGGGAAGAAATAGAGGACTTGTCCCCACACTCTGGGGAGAGAACCAGTGGGGGAGGGTAACTCACTGCAGGACCAAAATCTGTGAACACCGCTTAACCTCTTCAAACAGGAGGGTGCGTCCGGGTACATAGTATGGTGCGCCTGGACCTGCAAGTGAGCCAGGCGAGGAAAAGGTCCGTGTGCTCCACTCGTCTCCGGGGTTCTCCTCTCCAGGATCTCCTCTCCGGGGATCTCCTCTCCGGGGTTCTCCTCTCAGGGGTTCTCCTCTCAGGGGTTCTCCTCTCAGGGGATCTCCTCTCAGGGGTTCTCCTCTCCGGGGATCTCCTCTCCGGGGACCTCCTCTCCGGGGATCTCCTCTCCGGGGTTCTCCTCTCCGGGGTTCTCCTCTCCGGGGTTCTCCTCTCAGGGGTTCTTCTCTCAGGGGATCTCCTCTCCGGGGTTCTCCTCTCCGGGATCTCCTCTCCGGGGTTCTCCTCTCCGGGGATCTCCTCTCCGGGGATCTCCTCTCCGGGGTTCTCCTCTATGGGGTTCTCCTCTCCGGGGATCTCCTCTCCGGGGATCTCCACTCCAGGGTTCTCCTCTCCAGGGATCTCCTCTCCGGGGATCTCCTCTCTGGGGTTCTCCTCTACGGGGTTCTCCTCTCCGGGGATCTCCTCTCAGGGGTTCTCCTCTCAGGGGTTCTCCTCTCAGGGGATCTCCTCTCCGGGGAACTCCTCTCCGGGGTTCTCCTCTCCGGGGATCTCCTCTCCGGGGTTCTCCTCTCCGGGGTTCTCCTCTCAGGGGTTCTCCTCTCAGGGGTTCTCCTCTCAGGGGTTCTCCTCTCCGGGGAACTCCTCTCCGGGGTTCTCCTCTCCGGGGATCTCCTCTCCGGGGATCTCCTCTCCGGGGTTCTCCTCTCCGGGGTTCTCCTCTCAGGGGTTCTCCTCTCAGGGGTTCTCCTCTCAGGGGTTCTCCTCTCCGGGGTTCTCCTCTCAGGGGATCTCCTCTCCGGGGATCTCCTCTCCAGGGACCTCCTCTCCGGGGATCTCCTCTCCGGGGTTCTCCTCTCCGGGGATCTCCTCTCCGGGGATCTCCTCTCTGGGGATCTCCTCTCCGGGGTTCTCCTCTCCGGGGTTCTCCTCTACGGGGATCTCCTCTCCGGGGTTCTCCTCTACGGGGTTCTCCTCTCCGGGGATCTCCTCTCCGGGGATCTCCTCTCCGGGGTTCTCCTCTCCGGGGATCTCCTCTCCGGGGATCTCCTCTCCGGGGTTCTCCTCTACGGGGTTCTCCTCTCCGGGGATCTCCTCTCCGGGGTTCTCCTCTCAGGGGTTCTCCTCTCAGGGGTTCTCCTCTCCGGGGAACTCCTCTCAGGGGATCTCCTCTCCGAGGTTCTCCTCTCCGGTGATCTCCTCTCCGGGGTTCTCCTCTCAGGGGTTCTCCTCTCCGGGGATCTCCTCTCCGGGGAACTCCTCTCCAGGGATCTCTTCTCCGGGGTTCTCCTCTCAGGGGTTCTCCTCTCCGGGGATCTCCTCTCCAGGGTTCTCCTCTCAGGGGTTCTCCTCTCCGGGGTTCTCCTCTCTGGGGATCTCCTCTCCGGGGTTCTCCTCTCTGGGGATCTCCTCTCCGGGGAACTCCTCTCTGGGGTTCTCCTCTCAGGGGTTCTCCTCTCCGGGGTTCTCCTCTCCAGGGGTTCTCCTCTCCGGGGTTCTCCTCTCCGGGATCTCCTCTCCGGGGTTCTCCTCTCCGGGGTTCTCCTCTCCGGGGATCTCCTCTCCAGGGGTTCTCCTCTCCGGGGTTCTCCTCTCCGGGATCTCCTCTCCGGGGTTCTCCTCTCCGGGGTTCTCCTCTCCGGGGATCTCCTCTCAGGGGTTCTCCTCTCTGGGGTTCTCCTCTCCGGGGTTCTCCTCTCTGGGGTTCTCCTCTCCGGGGTTCTCCTCTCAGGGGATCTCCTCTCCGGGGTTCTCCTCTCCGGGGTTCTCCTCTCTGGGGTTCTCCTCTCTGGGGTTCTCCTCTCAGGGGATCTCCTCTCCGGGGTTCTCCTCTCCGGGGTTCTCCTCTCTGGGGTTCTCCTCTCTGGGGTTCTCCTCTCCGGGGTTCTCCTCTCTGGGGTTCTCCTCTCCGGGGTTCTCCTCTCCGGGGTTCTCCTCTCTGGGGTTCTCCTCTCCGGGGATCTCCTCTCCGGGGTTCTCCTAGAAGAAATGTCCAGAAGAAGTTCACAACACAAAGTCTCTTTCAAGGGTTTTATTGAATAAAGTTTCCAACAGAGGGGGGAGGAAGGGATGGGAAGGACTCAGGTACCTTGGTTGTGAATCACAGGAATTCTCCTAGATCCAGAGGAACAAACTGTCTACACACTGAACTCAGCAAACACCGGATAGGCCCAATCTCACCGGCCCAGGAACCGATGTACAGCTCCATCACCTACAGAACCGTCTCTGCCACAGACTTGGTGTAAATAGAACCGTCTCTGACACAGACTTGGTGTAAATAGAACAGTCTCTGCCACAGACTTGGTGTAAATAGAACAGTCTCTGCCACAGACTTGATGTAAATAGAACCGTCTCTGCCACAGACCTGATGTAAATAGAACAGTCTCTGCCACAGACTTGGAGTAAATAGAACAGTCTCTGCCACAGACTTGGTGTAAATAGAACCGTCTCTGCCACAGACTTGGTGTAAATAGAACAGTCTCTGCCACAGACTTGGTGTAAAAAGAAAAGTCTCTGCCACAGACTTGGTGTAAATAGAACAGTCTCTGACACAGACTTGATGTAAATAGAACCGTCTCTGCCACAGACTTGGAGTAAATAGAACAGTCTCTGCCACAGACTTGGTGTGAATAGAACAGTCTCTGACACAGACTTGATGTAAATAGAACCGTCTCTGCCACAGACTTGGAGTAAATAGAACCGTCTCTGCCACAGACTTGGTGTCAATAGAACAGTCTCTGCCACAGACTTGCAGTAAATAGAAAAGTCTCTGCCACAGACTTGGTGTAAATAGAACAGTCTCAAAAACACAGACTTGATGTAAATAGAACCGTCTCTGCCACAAACTTGGAGTAAATAGAACCGTCTCTGCCACAGACTTGGTGTGAATAGAACAGTCTCTGCCACAGACTTGGTGAGAATAGAACAGTCTCTGACACAGACTTGATGTAAATAGAACCGTCTCTGCCACAGACTTGGAGTAAATAGAACCGTCTCTGCCACAGACTTGGTGTAAATAGAACAGTCTCTGCCACAGACTTGGTGTAAATAGAAGAGTCTCTGCCACAGACTTGGAGTAAATAGAACAGTCTCTGCCACAGACTTGGTGTAAATAGAACAGTCTCTGCCACAGACTTGGTGTAAATAGAACAGTCTCTGCCACAGACTTGGTGTAAATAGAACCGTCTCTGCCACAGACTTGGTGTGAATAGAACAGTCTCTGACACAGACTTGGTGTGAACAGAACAGTCTCTGACACAGACTTGGTGTGAACAGAACAGTCTCTGACACAGACTTGGTGTAAATAGAACCGTCTCTGCCACAGACTTGATGTAAATAGAACCGTCTCTGCCACAGACTTGGTGTAAATAGAACAGTCTCTGCCACAGACTTGGTGTAAATAGAATAGTCTCTGCCACAGACTTGGTGTAAATAGAACCGTCTCTGCCACAGACTTGGTGTAAATAGAACAGTCTCTGCCACAGACTTGGTGTAAATAGAACAGTCTCTGCCACAGACTTGGTGTAAATAGAACCGTCTCTGCCACAGACTTGGTGTAAATAGAACCGTCTCTGCCACAGACTTGGTGTAAATAGAACCGTCTCTGCCACAGACTTGGAGTAAATAGAACAGTCTCTGCCACAGACTTGGTGTAAATAGAACCGTCTCTGCCACAGACTTGGTGTAAATAGAACAGTCTCTGCCACAGACTTGGAGTAAATAGAACAGTCTCTGCCACAGACTTGATGTAAATAGAACAGTCTCTGCCACAGACTTGGTGTAAATAGAATAGTCTCTGCCACAGACTTGATGTAAATAGAACAGTCTCTGCCACAGAATTGGTGTAAATAGAACCGTCTCTGCCACAGACTTGGTGTAAATAGAACAGTCTCTGCTACAGACTTGGTGTAAATAGAACAGTCTCTGCCACAGACTTGGAGTAAATAGAACAGTCTCTGCTACAGACTTGGTGTAAATATAACAGTCTCTGCCACAGACTTGGTGTAAATAGAACAGTCTCTGCCACAGACTTGGTATAAATACAACCGTCTCTGCCACAGACTTGATGTAAATAGAACAGTCTCTGACACAGACTTGATGTAAATAGACCCGTCTCTGCCACAGACTTGGAGTAAATAGAACCGTCTCTGCCACAGACTTGGTGTGAATAGAACAGTCTCTGCCACAGACTTGGTGTGAATAGAACAGTCTCTGACACAGACTTGATGTAAATAGAACCGTCTCTGCCACAGACTTGGTGTAAATAGAACAGTCTCTGCCACAGACTTGGAGTAAATAGAACAGTCTCTGCCACAGACTTGGTGTAAATAGAACAGTCTCTGCCACAGACTTGGTGTGAATAGAACAGTCTCTGACACAGACTTGATGTAAATAGAACCGTCTCTGCCACAGACTTGGTGTAAATAGAACAGTCCCTGCCACAGACTTGGTGTGAATAGAACAGTCTCTGCCACAGACTTGATGTAAATAGAACAGTCTCTGCCACAGACTTGGTGTAAATAGAACAGTCTCTGCCACAGACTTGGTGTAAATAGAACAGTCTCTGCCACAAACTTGGTGTAAATAGAACAGTCTCTGCCACAGACTTGATGTAAATAGAACCGTCTCTGCCACAGACTTGGTGTAAATAGAACAGTCTCTGCCACAGACTTTGTTTAAATAGAACAGTCTCGGCCACAGACTTGATGTAAATAGAACAGTCTCTGCTACAGACTTGGTGTAAATAGAACAGTCTCTGCCACAGACTTGATGTAAATAGAACAGTCTCGGCCACAGACTTGGTGTAAATAGAACCGTCTCTGCCACCGACTTGGTGTAAATAGAACCGTCTCTGCCACAGACTTGGTGTAAATAGAACAGTCTCTGCCACAGACTTGATGTAAATAGAACAGTCTCTGCCACAGACTTGGTGTAAATAGAACAGTCTCTGCCACAGACTTGATGTAAATAGAACAGTCTCTGCCACAGACTTGGTGTAAATAGAACAGTCTCTGCCACAGATTTGGTGTAAATAGAACAGTCTCTGCCACAGACTTGGTGTAAATAGAACAGTCTCTGCCACAGACTTGGTGTAAATAGTACAGTCTCTGCCACAGACTTGGAGTAAATAGAACAGTCTCTGCCACAGACTTGGTGTAAATAGAACCGTCTCTGCCACAGACTTGGTGTAAATAGAACAGTCTCTGCCACAGACTTGGTGTAAATAGAACAGTCTCTGCCACAGACTTGGTGTAAATAGAACCGTCTCTGCCATAGACTTGATGTAAATAGAACAGTCTCTGACACAGACTCGGTGTAAATAGAACAGTCTCTGCTACAGACTTGGTGTAAATAGAACCGTCTCTGCCACAGACTTGGTGTAAATAGAACAGTCTCTGCCACAGACTTGGTGTAAATAGAACCGTCTCTGCCACAGACTTGGTGTAAATAGAACAGTCTCTGCCACAGACTTGGTGTAAATAGAACCGTCTCTGCCACAGACTTGATGTAAATAGAACCATCTCTGCCACAGACTTGGTGTAAATAGAACAGTCTCTGCCACAGACTTGGTGTAAATAGAACCGTCTCTGCCACAGACTTGGTGTAAATAGAACCGTCTCTGCCACAGACTTGGAGTAAATAGAACAGTCTCTGCCACAGACTTGGTGTAAATAGAACAGTCTCTGCTACAGACTTGGAGTAAATAGAACAGTCTCTGCCACAGACTTGGTGTAAATAGAACAGTCTCGGCCACAGACTTGATGTAAATAGAACAGTCTCGGCCACAGACTTGGTGTAAATAGAACAGTCTCGGCCACAGACTTGATGTAAATAGAACAGTCTCTGCCACAGACTTGGTGTAAATAGAACAGTCTCTGCCACAGACTTGGTGTAAATAGAACAGTCTCTGCCACAGACTTGGTGTAAATAGAACCGTCTCTGCCACAGACTTGGAGTAAATAGAACAGTCTCTGCCACAGACTTGAAGTAAATAGAACAGTCTCTGCCACAGACTTGGTGTAAATAGAACCGTCTCTGCCACAGACTTGGTGTAAATAGAACAGTCTCTGCCACAGACTTGGAGTAAATAGCACCGTCTCTGCCACAGACTTGGTGTAAACAGAACAGTCTCGGCCACAGACTTGATGTAAATAGAACAGTCTCTGACACAGACTTCATGTAAATAGAACAGTCTCGGCCACAGACTTCATGTAAATAGAACAGTCTCTGCCACCGACTTGGTGTAAATAGAACCGTCTCTGCCACAGACTTGGTGTAAATAGAACAGTCTCTGCCACAGACTTGGAGTAAATAGAACAGTCTCTGCCACAGACTTGGTGTAAATAGAACCGACTCTGCCACAGACTTGATGTAAATAGAACAGTCTCTGCTACAGACTTGGTGTAAATAGAACAGTCTCTGCTACAGACTTGGTGTAAATAGAACAGTCTCGGCCACAGACTTGATGTAAATAGAACAGTCTCTGCCACAGACTTGATGTAAATAGAACCGTCTCTGCCACAGACTTGATGTAAATAGAACAGTCTCTGCCACAGACTTGGTGTGAATAGAACAGTCTCGGCCACAGACTTGATGTAAATAGAACAGTCTCTGCCACAGACTTGATGTAAATAGAACCGTCTCTGCCACAGACTTGATGTAAATAGAACAGTCTCTGCCACAGACTTGGTGTGAATAGAACAGTCTCTGCCACAGACTTGGTGTGAATAGAACAGTCTCTGCCACAGACTTGGTGTGAATAGAACAGTCTCTGCCACAGACTTGGTGTAAACAGAACAGTCTCTGCCACAGACTTGGTGTAAACAGAACCGTCTCTGCCTCAGACTTGGTGTAAATAGAACAGTCTCTGCCACAGACTTGGAGTAAATAGAACAGTCTCTGCCACAGACTTGGTGTAAATAGAATCGTCTCTGCCACAGACTTGGTATAAATAGAACAGTCTCTGCCACAGACTTGGTGTGAATTGAACAGTCTCTGCCACAGGCTTGGTGTGAATAGAACAGTCTCTGCCACAGACTTGGTGTAAACAGAACAGTCTCTGCCACAGACTTGGTGTAAATAGAACCGTCTCTGCCACAGACTTGGTGTAAATAGAACAGTCTCTGCCACAGACTTGGAGTAAATAGAACCGTCTCTGCCACAGACTTGGTGTAAATAGAACCGTCTCTGCCACAGACTTGGTGTAAATAGAACAGTCTCTGCCACAGACTTGGTGTGAATAGAACAGTCTCTGACACAGACTTGATGTAAATAGAACAGTCTCTGCCACAGACTTGATGTACATAGAACCGTCTCTGCCACAGACTTGATGTAAATAGAACCGTCTCTGCCACAGACTTGATGTAAATAGAACCGTCTCTGCCACAGACTTGGTGTAAATAGAACAGTCTCTGCCACAGACTTGGTGTGAATAGAACAGTCTCTGCCACAGACTTGGTGTAAATAGAACAGTCTCTGCCACAGACTTGGTGTGAATAGAACAGTCTCTGCCACAGACTTGGTGTAAATAGAACAGTCTCTGCCACAGACTTGGTGTAAATAGAACCGTCTCTGCCACAGACTTGGTGTAAATAGAACAGTCTCTGCCACAGACTTGGAGTAAATAGAACCGTCTCTGCCACAGACTTGGTGTAAATAGAACAGTCTCTGCCACAGACTTGGTGTGAATAGAACAGTCTCTGCCACAGACTTGGTGTAAATAGAACAGTCTCTGCCACAGACTTGGTGTGAATAGAACAGTCTCTGCCACAGACTTGGTGTGAATAGAACAGTCTCTGCCACAGACTTGGTGTAAATAGAAGTGTCTGCCACAGACTTGGTGTAAATAGAAGTGTCTGCCACAGACTTGGTGTAAATAGAACCGTCTCTGCCACAGACTTGGAGTAAATAGAACCGTCTCTGCCACAGACTTGGTGTAAATAGAACAGTCTCGGCCACAGACTTGGTGTAAATAGAACAGTCTCGGCCACAGACTTGGAGTAAATAGAACAGTCTCGGCCACAGACTTGATGTAAATAGAACCGTCTCTGCCACAGACTTGGAGTAAATAGAACAGTCTCTGCTACAGACTTGGTGTGAATAGAACAGTCTCTGCCACAGACTTGGTGTAAATAGAACAGTCTCTGCCACAGACTTGGTGTAAATAGAACAGTCTCTGCCACAGACTTGGTGTAAATAGAACCGTCTCTGCCACAGACTTGGTGTAAATAGAACAGTCTCTGCCACAGACTTGGAGTAAATAGAACCGTCTCTGCCACAGACTTGGTGTAAATAGAACAGTCTCTGCCACAGACTTGGTGTGAATAGAACAGTCTCTGCCACAGACTTGGTGTAAATAGAACAGTCTCTGCCACAGACTTGGTGTGAATAGAACAGTCTCTGCCACAGACTTGGTGTGAATAGAACAGTCTCTGCCACAGACTTGGTGTAAATAGAAGTGTCTGCCACAGACTTGGTGTAAATAGAAGTGTCTGCCACAGACTTGGTGTAAATAGAACCGTCTCTGCCACAGACTTGGAGTAAATAGAACAGTCTCTGCCACAGACTTGGTGTAAATAGAACAGTCTCGGCCACAGACTTGGTGTAAATAGAACAGTCTCGGCCACAGACTTGGAGTAAATAGAACAGTCTCGGCCACAGACTTGATGTAAATAGAACCGTCTCTGCCACAGACTTGGAGTAAATAGAACAGTCTCTGCTACAGACTTGATGTAAATAGAACCGTCTCTGCCACACCCTGAGAGTTCATTGTGCCTGGACCTACTCGTAACCACACCCCTGTCTGTTCACTGTGCCTGGGCCTACTCGTATCCACACCCTGAGTGTTCACTGTGCCTGGGCCTACTCGTACCCACACCCTGAGAGTTCACTGTGCCTGGACCTACTCGTACCCACACCCCTGTCTGTTCACTGTGCCTGGACCTACTCGTACCCACACCCCTGTCTGTTCACTGTGCCTGGACCTACTCGTATCCACACCCTGAGAGTTCATTGTGCCTGGGCCTACTCGTATCCACACCCCTGTCTGTTCACTGTGCCTGGGCCTACTCGTATCCACACCCTGAGAGTTCACTGTGCCTGGGCCTACTCGTACCCACACCCTGAGAGTTCACTGTGCCTGGACCTACTCGTACCCACACCCCTGTCTGTTCACTGTGCCTGGACCTACTCGTATCCACACCCTGAGAGTTCACTGTGCCTGGGCCTACTAGTATCCACACCCCTGTCTGTTCACTGTGCCTGGACCTACTCGTACCCACACCCCTGTCTGTTCACTGTGCCTGGACCTACTCGTACCCACACCCCTGTCTGTTCACTGTGCCTGGACCTACTCGTACCCACACCCCTGTCTGTTCACTGTGCCTGGGCCTACTCGTTCCCACACCCTGAGAGTTCACTGTGCCTGGGCCTACTCGTACCCACACCCTGAGAGTTCACTGTGCCTGGACCTACTCGTACCCACACCCCTGTCTGTTCACTGTGCCTGGACCTACTCGTATCCACACCCTGAGAGTTCACTGTGCCTGGACCTACTCGTATCCACACCCTGAGCGTTCACTGTGCCTGGACCTACTCGTACCCACACCCCTGTCTGTTCACTGTGCCTGGGCCTACTCGTTCCCACACCCTGAGAGTTCACTGTGCCTGGGCCTACTCGTATCCACACCCTGAGCCTTCACTGTGCCTGGGCCTACTCATATCCACACCCTGAGCATTCACTGTGCCTGGGCCTACTCGTATCCACACCCCTGTCTGTTCACTGTGCCTGGGCCTACTCGTATCCACACCCTGAGAGTTCACTGTGCCTGGACCTACTCGTATCCACACCCCTGTCTGTTCACTGTGCCTGGGCCTACTCGTATCCACACCCTGAGCGTTCATTGTGCCTGGGCCTACTCGTATCCACACCCCTGTCTGTTCACTGTGCCTGGGCCTACTCGTATCCACACCCTGAGAGTTCACTGTGCCTGGGCCTACTTGTATCCACACCCTGAGAGTTCACTGTGCCTGGACCTACTCGTAACCACACCCTGAGAGTTCATTGTGCCTGGGCCTACTCGTACCCACACCCTGAGAGTTCACTGTGCCTGGGCCTACTCGTATCCACACCCCTGTCTGTTCACTGTGCCTGGGCCTACTCGTTCCCACACCCTGAGAGTTCACTGTGCCTGGGCCTACTCGTATCCACACCCCTGTCTGTTCACTGTGCCTGGGCCTACTCGTATCCACACCCTGAGCGTTCATTGTGCCTGGGCCTACTCGTATCCACACCCTGAGAGTTCACTGTGCCTGGGCCTACTCGTACCCACACCCCTGTCTGTTCACTGTGCCTGGACCTACTCGTACCCACACCCTGAGAGTTCATTGTGCCTGGGCCTACTCGTATCCACACCCTGAGAGTTCACTGTGCCTGGGCCTACTCGTACCCACACCCCTGTCTGTTCACTGTGCCTGGACCTACTCGTACCCACACCCCTGTCTGTTCACTGTGCCTGGGCCTACTCATACCCACACCCTGAAAGTTCACTGTGCCTGGGCCTACTCGTACCCACACCCCTGTCTGTTCACTGTGCCTGGACCTACTCGTACCCACACCCCTGTCTGTTCATTGTGCCTGGGCCTACTCGTATCCACACCTTGAGAGTTCACTGTGCCTGGGCCTACTCGTACCCACACCCCTGTCTGTTCACTGTGCCTGGACCTACTCGTATCCACACCCTGAGAGTTCACTGTGCCTGGACATACTCGTATCCACACCCTGAGCGTTCACTGTGCCTGGACCTACTCGTACCCACACCCCTGTCTGTTCTCTGTGCCTGGGCCTACTCGTTCCCACACCCTGAGAGTTCACTGTGCCTGGGCCTACTCGTATCCACACCCTGAGCCTTCACTGTGCCTGGGCCTACACATATCCACACCCTGAGCGTTCACTGTGCCTGGGCCTACTCGTATCCACACCCCTGTCTGTTCACTGTGTCTGGGCCTACTCGTATCCACACCCTGAGAGTTCACTGTGCCTGGACCTACTCGTATCCACACCCCTGTCTGTTCACTGTGCCTGGGCCTACTCGTATCCACACCCTGAGCGTTCATTGTGCCTGGGCCTACTCGTATCCACACCCCTGTCTGTTCATTGTGCCTGGGCCTACTCGCATCCACACCCTGAGAGTTCACTGTGCCTGGACCTACTCGTACCCACACCCTGAGAGTTCATTGTGCCTGGGCCTACTCGTACCCACACCCCTGTCTGTTCACTGTGCCTGGGCCTACTCGTATCCACACCCTGAGAGTTCACTGTGCCTGGACCTACTCGTATCCACACCCTGAGAGTTCATTGTGCCTGGGCCTACTCGTACCCACACCCTGAGAGTTCACTGTGCCTGGGCCTACTCGTATCCACACCCCTGTCTGTTCACTGTGCCTGGGCCTACTCGTTCCCACACCCTGAGAGTTCACTGTGCCTGGGCCTACTCGTATCCACACCCCTGTCTGTTCACTGTGCCTGGGCCTACTCGTATCCACACCCTGAGCGTTCATTGTGCCTGGGCCTACTCGTACCCACACCCCTGTCTGTTCACTGTGCCTGGACCTACTCGTACCCACACCCTGAGAGTTCATTGTGCCTGGGCCTACTCGTATCCACACCCTGAGAGTTCACTGTGCCTGGGCCTACTCGTACCCACACCCCTGTCTGTTCACTGTGCCTGGACCTACTCGTACCCACACCCCTGTCTGTTCACTGTGCCTGGGCCTACTCGTACCCACACCCTGAGAGTTCACTGTGCCTGGGCCTACTCGTACCCACACCCCTGTCTGTTCACTGTGCCTGGACCTACTCGTACCCACACCCCTGTCTGTTCACTGTGCCTGGGCCTACTCGTATCCACACTCTGAGAGTTCATTGTGCCTGGGCCTACTCGTACCCACACCCCTGTCTGTTCACTGTGCCTGGACCTACTCGTACCCACACCCCTGTCTGTTCACTGTGCCTGGACCTACTCATACCCACACCCTGAGAGTTCATTGTGCCTGGGCCTACTCGTACCCACACCCCTGTCTGTTCACTGTGCCTGGACCTACTCGTACCCACACCCCTGTCTGTTCACTGTGCCTGGACCTACTCGTACCCACACCCTGAGAGTTCACTGTGCCTGGACCTACTCGTACCCACACCCTGAGAGTTCATTGTGCCTGGGCCTACTCGTACCCACACCCCTGTCTGTTCACTGTGCCTGGACCTACTCGTACCCACACCCCTGTCTGTTCACTGTGCCTGGGCCTACTCGTTCCCACACCCTGAGAGTTCACTGTGCCTGGACCTACTCGTACCCACACCCTGAGAGTTCACTGTGCCTGGACCTACTCGTATCCACACCCTGAGAGTTCATTGTGCCTGGGCCTACTCGTATCCACACCCCTGTCTGTTCACTGTGCCTGGGCCTACTCGTATCCACACCCTGAGAGTTCACGGTGCCTGGACCTACTCGTATCCACACCCTGAGCGTTCACTGTGCCTGGACCTACTCGTACCCACACCCTGAGAGTTCATTGTGCCTGGGCCTACTCGTACCCACACCCCTGTCTGTTCACTGTGCCTGGGCCTACTCATATTCACACCCTGAGAGTTCATTGTGCCTGGGCCTACTCGTACCCACACCCCTGTCTGTTCACTGTGCCTGGACCTACTCGTACCCACACCCCTGTCTGTTCACTGTGCCTGGACCTACTCGTACCCACAGCCCTGTCTGTTCACTGTGCCTGGACCTACTCGTTCCCACACCCCTGTCTGTTCACTGTGCCTGGACCTACTCGTACCCACACCCCTGTCTGTTCACTGTGCCTGGGCCTACTCGTACCCACACCCTGAGAGTTCACTGTGCCTGGACCTAATCGTACCCACATCCCTGTCTGTTCACTGTGCCTGGACCTACTCGTACCCACACCCCTGTCTGTTCACTGTGCCTGGACCTACTCGTACCCACACCCTGAGAGTTCATTGTGCCTGGGCCTACTCGTATCCACACCCTGAGAGTTCCATTGCGCCTGAGCCTACTCGTACCCACACCCATCTGTTCACTGTGCCTGGACCTACTCGTACCCACACCCTGAGAGTTCATTGTGCCTGGGCCTACTCGTACCCACACCCTGAGAGTTCATTGTGCCTGGACCTACTCGTACCCACACCCTGAGAGTTCATTGTGCCTGGACCTACTCGTACCCACACCCCTGTCTGTTCACTGTGCCTGGGCCTACTCGTATCCACACCCTGAGAGTTCACTGTGCCTGGACCCACTCGTATCCACACCCTGAGCGTTCACTGTGCCTAGGCCTACTCGTACCCACACCCTGAGAGTTCACTGTGCCTGGACCTACTCGTACCCACACCCCTGTCTGTTCATTGTGCCTGGGCCTACTCGTATCCACACCCTGAGAGTTCATTGTGCCTGGGCCTACTCGTACCCACACCCCTGTCTGTTCACTGTGCCTGGACCTACTCGTACCCACACCCTGAGAGTTCACTGTGCCTGGACCTACTCGTACCCACACCCCTGTCTGTTCACTGTGCCTGGACCTACTCGCACCCACACCCCTGTCTGTTCACTGTGCCTGGGCCTACTCGTACCCACACCCCTGTCTGTTCACTGTGCCTGGGCCTACTCGTACCCACACCCCTGTCTGTTCACTGTGCCTGGGCCTACTCGTACCCACATCCCTGTCTGTTCACTGTGCCTGGGCCTACTCGTACCCACACCCCTGTCTGTTCACTGTGCCTGGGCCTACTCGTACCCACACCCTGAGAGTTCACTGTGCCTGGGCCTACTCGTACCCACACCCCTGTCTGTTCACTGTGCCTGGACCTACTCGTACCCACACCCCTGTCTGTTCACTGTGCCTGGGCCTACTCGTACCCACACCCTGAGAGTTCATTGTGCCTGGACCTACTCGTTCCCACACCCTGAGAGTTCATTGTGCCTGGACCTACTCGTTCCCACACCCTGAGAGTTCACTGTGCCTGGACCTACTCATACCCACACCCCTGTCTGTTCACTGTGCCTGGACCTACTCGTACCCACACCCTGAGAGTTCACTGTGCCTGGGCCTACTCATACCCACACCCTGAGCGTTCACTGTGCCTGGACCTACTCGTACCCACACCCCTGTCTGTTCACTGTGCCTGGACCTACTCGTACCCACACCCCTGTCTGTTCACTGTGCCTGGGCCTACTCGTATCCACACCCTGAGAGTTCAATGTGCCTGGGCCTACTCATACCCACACCCTGAGCGTTCACTGTGCCTGGACCTACTCGTACCCACACCCTTGTCTGTTCACTGTGCCTGGACCTACTCGTACCCACACCCCTGTCTGTTCACTGTGCCTGGACCTACTCGTTCCCACACCCCTGTCTGTTCACTGTGCCTGGACCTACTCGTACCCACACCCTGAGAGTTCACTGTGCCTGGACCTACTCGTACCCACACCCCTGTCTGTTCACTGTGCCTGGACCTACTCGTACCCACACCCTGAGAGTTCACTGTGCCTGGACCTACTCGTTCCCACACCCCTGTCTGTTCACTGTGCCTGGACCTACTCGTACCCACACCCTGAGAGTTCATTGTGCCTGGACCTACTCGTACCCACACCCCTGTCTGTTCACTGTGCCTGGGCCTACTCGTATCCACACCCTGAGAGTTCACTGTGCCTGGACCTACTCGTACCCACACCCCTGTCTGTTCACTGTGCCTGGACCTACTCGTACCCACACCCTGAGAGTTCATTGTGCCTGGGCCTACTCGTATCCACACCCTGAGAGTTCCATTGTGCCTGAGCCTACTCGTACCCACACCCGTCTGTTCACTGTGCCTGGACCTACTCGTACCCACACCCTGAGAGTTCATTGTGCCTGGGCCTACTCGTACCCACACCCTGAGAGTTCATTGTGCCTGAACCTACTCGTACCCACACCCTGAGAGTTCATTGTGCCTGGACCTACTCGTACCCACACCCCTGTCTGTTCACTGTGCCTGGGCCTACTCGTATCCACACCCTGAGAGTTCACTGTGCCTGGACCCACTCGTATCCACACCCTGAGCGTTCACTGTGCCTGGGCCTACTCGTACCCACACCCTGAGAGTTCACTGTGCCTGGACCTACTCGTACCCACACCCCTGTCTGTTCATTGTGCCTGGGCCTACTCATATCCACACCCTGAGAGTTCATTGTGCCTGGGCCTACTCGTACCCACACCCCTGTCTGTTCACTGTGCCTGGACCTACTCGTACCCACACCCTGAGAGTTCACTGTGCCTGGACCTACTCGTACCCACACCCCTGTCTGTTCACTGTGCCTGGATCTAATCGCACCCACACCCCTGTCTGTTCACTGTGCCTGGGCCTACTCGTACCCACACCCCTGTCTGTTCACTGTGCCTGGGCCTACTCGTACCCACACCCCTGTCTGTTCACTGTGCCTGGGCCTACTCGTACCCACACCCCTGTCTGTTCACTGTGCCTGGGCCTACTCGTACCCACACCCTGAGAGTTCACTGTGCCTGGACCTACTCGTACCCACACCCCTGTCTGTTCACTGTGCCTGGGCCTACTCGTACCCACACCCTGAGAGTTCATTGTGCCTGGACCTACTCGTTCCCACACCCTGAGAGTTCATTGTGCCTGGACCTACTCGTTCCCACACCCTGAGAGTTCACTGTGCCTGGACCTACTCATACCCACACCCCTGTCTGTTCACTGTGCCTGGACCTACTCGTACCCACACCCTGAGAGTTCACTGTGCCTGGGCCTACTCATACCCACACCCTGAGCGTTCACTGTGCCTGGACCTACTCGTACCCACACCCCTGTCTGTTCACTGTGCCTGGGCCTACTCGTATCCACACCCTGAGAGTTCACTGTGCCTGGGCCTACTCATACCCACACCCTGAGCGTTCACTGTGCCTGGACCTACTCGTACCCACACCCCTGTCTGTTCACTGTGCCTGGACCTACTCGTACCCACACCCCTGTCTGTTCACTGTGCCTGGACCTACTCGTTCCCACACCCTGAGAGTTCATTGTGCCTGGACCTACTCGTTCCCACACCCCTGTCTGTTCACTGTGCCTGGACCTACTCGTACCCACACCCCTGTCTGTTCACTGTGCCTGGACCTACTCGTTCCCACACCCCTGTCTGTTCACTGTGCCTGGACCTACTCGTACCCACACCCTGAGAGTTCACTGTGCCTGGACCTACTCGTACCCACACCCCTGTCTGTTCACTGTGCCTGGACCTACTCGTTCCCACACCCCTGTCTGTTCACTGTGCCTGGACCTACTCGTACCCACACCCTGAGAGTTCACTGTGCCTGGACCTACTCGTTCCCACACCCCTGTCTGTTCACTGTGCCTGGACCTACTCGTACCCACACCCTGAGAGTTCATTGTGCCTGGACCTACTCGTACCCACACCCCTGTCTGTTCACTGTGCCTGGGCCTACTCGTATCCACACCCTGAGAGTTCACTGTGCCTGGACCTACTCGTATCCACACCCTGAGTGTTCACTGTGCCTGGGCCTACTCGTACCCACACCCTGAGAGTTCACTGTGCCTGGACCTACTCGTACCCACACCCCTGTCTGTTCATTGTGCCTGGGCCTACTCGTATCCACACCCTGAGAGTTCATTGTGCCTGGGCCTACTCGTACCCACACCCCTGTCTGTTCACTGTGCCTGGACCTACTCGTACCCACACCCTGAGAGTTCACTGTGCCTGGACCTACTCGTACCCACACCCCTGTCTGTTCACTGTGCCTGGACCTACTCGCACCCACACCCCTGTCTGTTCACTGTGCCTGGGCCTACTCGTACCCACACCCCTGTCTGTTCACTGTGCCTGGGCCTACTCGTACCCACACCCCTGTCTTTTCACTGTGCCTGGGCCTACTCGTACCCACACCCCTGTCTGTTCACTGTGCCTGGGCCTACTCGTACCCACACCCCTGTCTGTTCAATGTGCCTGGGCCTACTCGTACCCACACCCTGAGAGTTCACTGTGCCTGGGCCTACTCGTACCCACACCCCTGTCTGTTCACTGTACCTGGACCTACTCGTACCCACACCCCTGTCTGTTCACTCTGCCTGGGCCTACTCGTACCCACACCCTGAGAGTTCATTGTGCCTGGACCTACTCGTTCCCACACCCTGAGAGTTCATTGTGCCTGGACCTACTCGTTCCCACACCCTGAGAGTTCACTGTGCCTGGGCCTACTCATACCCACACCCTGAGCGTTCACTGTGCCTGGACCTACTCGTACCCACACCCCTGTCTGTTCACTGTGCCTGGACCTACTCGTACCCACACCCCTGTCTGTTCACTGTGCCTGGACCTACTCGTTCCCACACCCTGAGAGTTCATTGTGCCTGGACCTACTCGTTCCCACACCCTGAGAGTTCACTGTGCCTGGGCCTACTCATACCCACACCCTGAGCGTTCACTGTGCCTGGACCTACTCGTACCCACACCCCTGTCTGTTCACTGTGTCTGGACCTACTCGTACCCACACCCCTGTCTGTTCACTGTGCCTGGACCTACTCGTTCCCACACCCTGAGAGTTCATTGTGCCTGGACCTACTCGTTCCCACACCCCTGTCTGTTCACTGTGCCTGGACCTACTCGTACCCACACCCCTGTCTGTTCACTGTGCCTGGACCTACTCGTTCCCACACCCCTGTCTGTTCACTGTGCCTGGACCTACTCGTACCCACACCCTGAGAGTTCACTGTGCCTGGACCTACTCGTACCCACACCCCTGTCTGTTCACTGTGCCTGGACCTACTCGTTCCCACACCCCTGTCTGTTCACTGTGCCTGGACCTACTCGTACCCACACCCCTGTCTGTTCACTGTGCCTGGACCTACTCTTTCCCACACCCCTGTCTGTTCACTGTGCCTGGACCTACTCGTACCCACACCCTGAGAGTTCACTGTGCCTGGACCTACTCGTACCCACACCCCTGTCTGTTCACTGTGCCTGGACCTACTCGTTCCCACACCCCTGTCTGTTCACTGTGCCTGGACCTACTCGTACCCACACCCTGAGAGTTCACTGTGCCTGGACCTACTCGTTCCCACACCCCTGTCTGTTCACTGTGCCTGGACCTACTCGTTCCCACACCCTGAGAGTTCATTGTGCCTGGACCTACTCGTTCCCACACCCCTGTCTGTTCACTGTGCCTGGGCCTACTCGTACCCACACCCCTGTCTGTTCACTGTGCCTGGGCCTACTCGTACCCACACCCCTGTCTGTTCACTGTGCCTGGACCTACTCGTACCCACACCCTGAGAGTTCACTGTGCCTGGGCCTACTCGTTCCCACACCCCTGTCTGTTCACTGTGCCTGGACCTACTCGTTCCCACACCTCTGTCTGTTCACTGTGCCTGGGCCTACTCGTACCCACACCCCTGTCTGTTCACTGTGCCTGGACCTACTCGTACCCACACCCTGAGAGTTCACTGTGCCTGGACCTACTCGTACCCACACCCTGAGAGTTCATTGTGCCTGGACCTACTCGTATCCACACCCTGAGCGTTCACTGTGCCTGGGCCTACTCGTACCCACACCCTGAGAGTTCACTGTGCCTGGGCCTACTCATACACACACCCTGAGCGTTCACTGTGCCTGGACCTACTCGTACCCACACCCCTGTCTGTTCACTGTGCCTGGGCCTACTCGTATCCACACCCTGAGAGTTCACTGTGCCTGGGCCTACTCATACCCACACCCTGAGCGTTCACTGTGCCTGGACCTACTCGTACCCACACCCCTGTCTGTTCACTGTGCCTGGACCTACTCGTACCCACACCCCTGTCTGTTCACTGTGCCTGGACCTACTCGTTCCCACACCCTGAGAGTTCATTGTGCCTGGACCTACTCGTTCCCACACCCCTGTCTGTTCACTGTGCCTGGACCTACTCGTACCCACACCCCTGTCTGTTCACTGTGCCTGGACCTACTCGTTCCCACACCCCTGTCTGTTCACTGTGCCTGGACCTACTCGTACCCACACCCTGAGAGTTCACTGTGCCTGGACCTACTCGTACCCACACCCCTGTCTGTTCACTGTGCCTGGACCTACTCGTTCCCACACCCCTGTCTGTTCACTGTGCCTGGACCTACTCGTACCCACACCCTGAGAGTTCACTGTGCCT
>JARGYO010001189.1:132185-134685 GCA_029206835.1 Rana muscosa | reverse complement strand
AGGAGGAGTCAGAGACCGCACTGTGTGGGTGTGGTCAGTGACTGGAGGAAGGAGGAGGAGTCAGAGACCGTGCTGTGTGCATGGAGGATATGTGTGGGTGTGGTCAGTGTCAGGAAGGAGGAGTCAGAGACTGTGCAGTGTAAAGTATAATTTATTATAAAGTATTTCTTTCATCATCCCGGGAATTGGTTGTCGGTGGCGGAAGGTGTCGTGGATCATCTTCCCTCCTTCTCAGCCCATTCCTTGTGCGCTCCGAGGTAGTTCCGGGCCCTGCAGGAAGGACAGACGTAAGCTGACATTCTATGACATCACACAGTGCCCCGGTGTAGTGCAGGAGCAGAGCTGGGCCGCTCCTCTCCCAGAATTCCTCTGCTCAGTATTCAAGGAGATGAGTGACCACATTCTACCCCAAGGGTGGTTTGGGTGGGATGGGGGGGCCTCCCAGGGTGGTTTGGCTCGGGGTGGGATGGGGGCAGGGCTATTATAATGGTTCTGGTTGGATGTCGTATTTCTGATCTATGAAGACAATGTGGACAATCGGTATGAGATACGTACTTTGTGTATCCCTGGCTGACGGCGATGTCGGCGGCCCGCTGTCCTCTCCTCCCCAGCTGGCAGTGGAATATCACGTTGTCTTCCAGTTTTGGTTTCTCTGCTTTATATTTCTGTTTAAATGCAGCCGCGTCCATCTGCAGAGCCGCTTCGACTTCCGTAACTGAAAGACACCAAAACCCCAACATGGAGGATGTTCATAGGAGCCAGAGACGTCACCCAAGCGCCCACCCCACAGACAACGTGACCTCACCCGAGCGCCCACCCCACAGACAACATGACCTCACCCGCGCGCCCACCCCACAGACAACGTGACCTCACCCGCGCGCCCACCCCACAGACAACGTGACCTCACCCGAGCGCCCACCCCACAGACAACGTGACCTCACCCGAGCGCCCACCCCACAGACAACGTGACCTCACCCGAGCGCCCACCCCACAGACAACGTGACCTCACCCGAGCGCCCACCCCACAGACAACGTGACCTCACCCGCGCGCCCATCCCACAGACAACGTGACCTCACCCGAGCGCCCATCCCACAGACAACGTGACCTCACCCGAGCGCCCATCCCACAGACAACGTGGGGGACGTGACCTCACCTGGTATATTGACTGAATTTGGAATTATCCCATTCTGCAACTCCTCTGGATTCCGGACATCGAATATTTGGACGGATCCGGAGTTGATCAGCTTCTTCAGATCATCGTATGTGATCACACCACCTATGAAGAGAGAGAAATGGGGATCATTATCCGGGAGAATGAGAATCACTGAGGGGTAAATTCACTACAGAAACACCGCAAGTGAGGCAATTACCTATCCCCCCAATATCTGAAGAAATTCAGTGTGAGGCCCCCCAAGTTTCATACCAGACCCTTATCTAAGCATGCAGCCTGGCTGGTGGGGGGGGGGGCATCCGTCCATAGACGGGGTTTCATGGAGATACCTCTGAAGGTAGAGCTGGAGAGGAGAGGCAGCACTATGCAGAGTATGGGGCGCCGGGCAACACGTCTCAGAAGAACCCTCCGATCTCCAGCCTGGGGGGGGGGGGGGGCGCTGAGGAGACAGGTATAGGAGGGATTGGAGGTCTGGATTATAAGGAGAGTTAGGGACTCCGACACATCAATCCAGGAGTCACATCAGAGGAGGGGCTGGAAACACCCAACAAAGTGCACTGAGATTAAAGGAGAATTCCCAGCACCACCCAACACCTGTCCCCTCCCCCAACACCTGTCCCCTTCCTACACCTGTGCCCTCCCCTCTCCCAACACCTGTGCCCTCCCCTCTCCCAACACCTGTGCCCTCCCCCCTCCCTACACCTGTGCCCTCCCTACACCTGTCCCCTCTCCCAACACCTGTCCCCTCCCCTCTCCCAACACCTGTCCCCTCCCCTCTCCCAACACCTGTCCCCTCCCCTCTCCCAACACCTGTCCCCTCTCCCCTCCCAACACCTGTCCCCTCTCTACACCTGTCCCCTCTCTACACCTGTCCCGTCCCCTCTCCCCTCCCTACACCCGTCCCCTCTCCCCTCCCTACACCCGTCCCCTCTCCCCTCCCTACACCCGTCCCCTCTCCCCTCCCTACACCCGTCCCCTCTCCCCTCCCTACACCCGTCCCCTCTCCCCTCCCTACACCCGTCCCCTCCCCCCTCCCTACACCCGTCCCCTCCCCCCTCCCTACACCCGTGCCCTCCCCCCTCCCTACACCCGTCCCCTCCCCCCTCCCTACACCTGTGCCCTCCCCCCTCCCTACACCTGTGCCCTCCCCTCTCCCACCACCTGTCCCCTCCCTACACCTGTCCCCTCCCTACACCTGTCCCCTCCCTACACCTGTCCCCTCCCTACACCTGTCCCCTCCCTACACCTGTCCCCTCCCTACACCTGTCCCCTCCCCTCTCCCAACACCTGTGCCCTCCCCTCTCCCAACACCTGTGCCCTCCCCTCTC